>OMNZ01109206.1:34864-51800 GCA_900303255.1 Lesueurigobius sanzi | reverse complement strand
GTCTATGGGGAACATAGATGTGAACATTTTCAAGAAAATCATAGTCTAGGCGGAATCCCATTGTAATAAATAGGTCATAATTTGGCACTTTTTGGCCAAAAAAAATCTAATTTGTAATATTTGACTGACATTGAACATTTTTTTATCCTTTTTATATATTTGGTCATAAAATACAGTTTTTCCAAGAAAAAAAATACACTTTTTTTGTGAACACATTTTAAAAAATAGATTAAAATTAAAAAGGATTGTCTCTAAAAGGGGCAAGTCCCCAAAAACGGGGACCTTAGGGCTTAAAAGGTTAAAATATTTTAAAATGTTGCTGTTTTTTCCTTTCAAGGTGAACTTTTGAGCACAAAATAAAAATAAAATCTGGCTCTATCCATTATTCTGTTTTTGAAAATGTTGGCAATTTTGGCCATTTTTACATAAGATTAAAATAAACAAGAATTGTCTCTAAAAGTGGCAAGTCCCCAAAAATGGGGACGTTAGGGCTTAAGAGGTTAATGACATCACTCATGGGTCTAGCATCAACCAAACACAAACTCACCGCCGCACTCAACAGTTTTTGTTAGACGCCCCGTGTAATAAAACACGACGCGTCAACATTTAATCTTCCAGACCGCGCGCCGATGTTTATTTTTGCTTACATGTACAGCACAACATTACTCGCCGTGATTGGCCTGGGACGCACTTGAGCACTTTGACATAAACCAATTACATGTTTCGGGCGCAGTATCAATAAGGTAGGAATCCCCCCGTGCTGACGGAGGGCTTTCGAAATGCCCACACTAAAAACATGCTTGGCCAGTTCATTTGCTCTCAGAGTGCTAATAAAAGTGTATTAAAAGCCACGGGTCACTCGCGCTGAGCTTCTGCAGTCAACAGCTCCTCTGTGATTGAATAAAACATGACAAAGTGTTTGCGTTATTTATGAGTGAGAGGGAGGGAGGAACGCGGGGGTTAAGACTGGGATGGCATCAAGTTGAACCGAGCGCTTAGCATGCCATGGCTAAACCGCACACAGGGCAAAATGAGGTGCCAAATCGTTATGTAAATATGAATAAATGCTCAAAAATAAATGGAATCTATCATGGTGGGAAGGTCAGAGGTTGAGTGCTGGCAAAATAAAGATGATTGATGCTTATAGTAGAGTTATAGAGTAATGAGGAGGCTTTATTTTTGCTCGTAAGCCATTATTGTGAGAAGCCATTATTGTGAGAAGCCATTATTGTGAGAAGCCATTATAAGAACTGAGTTTACTCTTTTGAAATCGTAATGAAACAGTAACTACGATCTAACGTTTACATGACCTTCAAAAACTGCCAGGGAAACTGTTCAGGAGCAAAGAAAAACTCACTTCAGCTGAAATACAGGATTCTCCGACAAAATTGATGTTTGTTTCAGGATGCACAATATGCAAACTTTTGATCTCTTATAGTTGAAAAGCAAAAACAAACTGGTGGGCAATAAATGGCTTCACACAACCACTAACCATGAGTGAAATAAAGGGTTTTGCGTTATCATTCATATTCTATAAAATATGCGTATGTCAGCCCAACTGTATGTATTGAGAGCAGGTCAGAGGATGGGAATTGACTAAAAACAATGCCTTAGTGGTGGTCTTTTTCATGGTATTTTCTCATGTTGTCAAGACATTATTGAAATGTGTTTGTTCATAAGTTCAGAATCTCTTTTTTTACTCTTTGTCTCTGTTGTTGGTGGTCTCTGTTGTAGGCCGGGGGGCAAAATCCGGTCCTCAAGCATAATTTTCATGATCTCCAAGATGATTTTGAGAATTATAACTACCGCCAATAGTGATCTAAATACTTAAATATAACAAAAATACTGAAATATTGTCAATTCTTTAAGTCATTTGGAGAACCTTCAGGGCCTCCTTACAGGTCTTTATGATGTACACTACCCGTAAAAGTGGTTACAGTGGGAATACTTTGTCTTTTGCCCTTTGCTTTGGGAATGATTGTCTGACTATTAAAATAAATTGGCCCGACACACAGCAAACTTGCCTGACCCTGATCTACACAGACACACAGAGAACCTGCTAACTCCACAGAGACAGCCCCCATCCAGCCGAGGGTTGAACTCAGGACTTTCTAATGAAGCGAGAGCACTCACCACTGCGCTGCCATGCACAACCAAATAAGGATACGTACGGCCACTCTGATTGAATGCTTTCTAAATGCTATATCGCGCCCCTTGAAAGTTTTCCACCGTGCAAAAAGACTTCTTCCAGGGTAAAGCACTAATAAATATCCATCTTTTAAGCCAACAAGGAGTATTACACCTCAAAGTACCAGTCCTCCTTACATCCAGAAACATCATACGACTTAAGTGCAGTGTAGCGGGGAGGAAAAAGCCATCTCCGTCTCCATAAAGTCTCCCGAACAACGTCTAACCCTGTCAAGCGATGCATTTTAAACCATTCCCCAAAACCGCAGCTTCGAGACTCCCCCAATCACCTAATGATGGGAGTGTGTCCGGACTGTGCATTCCTAAAGAGTGCACCGGAGAGTTTAAGTCACTGCAAAGATACACATTCATATAAGTTTAACCTGAGTTGAACCGGGACTGTGTTCAAATGCTTTTAAACTCTGCACTGAGAAATGTACTCCAGTCAGAACGCATCAGTGTGCTAATATTGTAACAGGATGGTATTCTTGACCTGAAAAGAAACCGTACATCTTACAATATGATACCACCTCCAGCCAGCAGGGGTCAGTACTAACTTCAAAGAATTTATTATAACATAGCAATTCAAGCAAGGATTATGTGGCTCAATTACTGGCAGCATTTAGCCTCAGCAAAACATCCCTTCAAGCTATAGGCATTATAGGGGAAATCTAGCTAAAATGTGGGCTAAAATTCATATTGCAATATTCAATATAGTTGTTTTGTCTTTATTTTGTAATTTGATTAAGTTTACCTGCAGTTAATTTGGATCTAATCTTTATCAAAGAAAGTAGAAATCCAGTCAGGAGATGTTTGTATATTTACACTGTATATGTTTTTTAAATGTTATGACAAGATACTTCTGTGTCCATTGCTGCCCTGGGACAAGACTGACAAACATGTGGCTGCCAGTCTGTGCCAACAGCCTCTTCAATGTTAATATGGGTGACATGACAGTATTAACTGGCAAGAGCTAGATTTGAACCATCAACCATATTATATACAGTAAGGCAGGGGTAGGCAAGGGGCCAAACCTCCCAATCATGGCCCAAAAGTAAACACTACCTCCTACAAATGCCATTGTTGTGCATCATGTATGACCTAATGGGACTTTTGAGGGGGATTTTTTTTAAGGAACTGAGACATTTTCAGGATTTTCTATGTGTAAGAATGCTCTACACGAGAACAAATGACCGCCTTCAAGTTTGAAGTTTAGTTTATTTAAAGGACATTGTGCAGTTACATTAAAAAGATGGCTGCACCAGATTTAGCACAATGCTACTTTCCATCCGTAGTCCCCAACAATACAATCATTATACATACATATCAAGATACAGTTCAAAAAGTGCAAGTTGCCAACATAGTCAATTCACAATATAGAGATTACAAAACAATTAACATTTAGCAGCAAATCTAAAAATCTAAATCTAAAAATGTGCAATTTGTTGGTATAAGGTGCAATACAAAGTTACAGTAAGATAATGACTTAAAAAGTTCAGTTATGATTAATTGCAATAGCGTAAACATTACAACAATAAGATAAATGAGTTAAAAAGTTCCTCACTTGAGAGAATTTGTGTTGATTCTGAGCGGGTTTGCACTGTCTTCAAAAAAGAGCCAATGGAGCAAGCACTAATTAACTTAGACTAGAAATAAGAAAAGCAAAACTTAAATGTCCCACACAAAAAAAATGCTTGTTCCATTGGCAATCTTAATTTAAAATAGTTAAAATCTACTCAAAATCAGTGTAAATCTTTTCAATTGAAGCACTTTTAAGATAGAGACTTTACTTGATTGATCTCACACAGGAGGAATTAAGTCATTTTCTTATATCAGGCCATATTTTTCTCAAAATTATCTTGGAGGGCCAAAAGTTCTATGATAGAGGGCCGGATTTTGCCACAGGGCCTGACGTTGCCTACCCCTGATGTAAGGTGTAGTTGAAATAGGACTTCCACCTGAACTAGAAGATCCCCAGTTCAGTTCTGCTCAAGGGCTGGAAGTTGATGGACTTTTCATTGAAACCTTTTGGCCCCTCTTCATCATTATTGGACACAGACCTCCTCATACCACGCTGCATTGTCCTATTGTATCTTCCTTTCACTATTTTAATTTTTATTTTAAACCTATTCTAAATAAAGAGCTGGCTCCAACAACCGCGCCAAACTGCTAGCGTGACTGTGCTTCCGTTATCCCGCACTGAACGCTATAGAGGGGAGCGCAAATGAAGAGATTTTTTGCTGTAGAAGATTCACAGAGCGGACAGTTGATGTTTTAAAGTGGGCTTAAGTTAGCAGGAAGTTAGCAGGAAGTTAGCAGGAAGTTAGCAGGAAGTTAGCTGGAAGTTAACATGTTCGGACTTCAATATGAACTGTTTAGCCGTTCATAGGTCAAAAACGAAGCAATGTTGAAACATTACAGCAAAATTACTCTGTTATATGGGTATTTGAATTTGATCAAATTAAGTCACTATGAACGGCTAAACACTTTATATTTAAGTCCGAACATGCTAACTTCCTGCTAACTTTAGCCCACTTTAAAACATTAATTGTCCGCTCTGTGAATCTTCTACAGCAAAAAAATCTCTTGATTTGTTTACCTCTTATGTCAGACAAATATATAAAACACATAAAATGTTCTTTTTCAGACGTAAATGTGAAGATCTCAGTCGATGTTTCCCCATTCATCTCAATGGACGCAGCCTCTGGTTTCACATAAAAGGGGGCGTTAACCTTTTCGTTGCTCTGGTCTATGGGAGAAGCCACGCCCCATTGCTAATTTACAGTCTCCAGATCGCGCCCTTTGTTCCACAACAGAACTTTACTTTTCCTTGCACTGAATGTTCCGAAATGTTCCGAAACAGCGGAGATCGCGGAGAGCTGTTTTGTGTCTCCGTCTCTCGGTCGTGCCACATGTAACCGCTCTGAAATTAGCCTCTCGAGGCTCGAAGGTGTGACCTCATGTTGTGTTGTTTGGATCCACAGCAGCTGCCTGTAAACACTGTTTTTGTTTATAGGAAACCAAGGCTAGTGTTGGGAAAAGCTTATACCAAGGAATGTTGCAAAATCCCATATGACCAGAACACATAAACTGTTATAGTTGTAATGTTTACGCTATTGCAATTAATCATAACAATAAGTGTGGGATTCCATATATAATCACTATAAACATTAGCAAAGAATAATACTGTATGTTAAATTTCTACTTGGGACTATTTTGGGCTAGTTATAAGTATTCAAAGTCAGGTGGTAAAGGAAGGAGGTACAAGAAATTGCTGTACAACATTTTATGCAATGTTATATCGGAAATTAACATTTAGTTATTGGCTCTTTGTACTTTTAACAACTTTTAATCCTGCAAATACTTATCCATACTGTATGTACCGGACATTCTTACATCTAGAAATGGCCTGGTTCCCTTCTGAAGCTTCCGATTCCTATATCCTTCTAATAAGTTAAGCCAAAAGTAAGCCAGGTATACAGTATATCCAGTTAATTCTGTGGATTTAGATGGTTTTGTTTGACAATAAAAAAGTTTTGTCAGGCGCCACTGTGACACACAGGATCAGTCAAGTTATTTATGAAGGACCCCTTCTGGAAAAAGTACTTGCTGGGTCAAGATGTGTCATGATTTTGACTTCAGTCATAGGTGAGCGAAAAGAAATACCACCAATGGGTAACTCTTTTTTGCAATGTGTACTAGGTAATTCCTTTTCTTATTTATTTTGTATTGTACTACTACTAACACAAAATCAATGATACCATATTAAAATGTTGTACCTAATCAAAGTGATGTATTGTGTTTTCCCGCATCAACTAGTTGGCATGAAGTGGTGCCTGCCTTCGTTTTATCAACATTAAAGTCCTAAGCACTGTCCATTTCCCCCAAAGCTTCTCCAGCAGTTCTTTGCAACCCTCTGCTAACCGATCAATTTCATGGTCCACAGCGAAGTTCACCCTTTCCCGGCAGAGCAACAAGTGACAAAAAAAAAGCCACCAAGGCTTGAGTAAACTCCATCCACAAGTCACGAGAGGCGAAGGAGTTTGGTTTGATGGGTAGCGAGGTGAGGAGGATCTTAAAGAGACGGTTTGCAAGGCATGGCGAATGGAGGTAAGCCCAAGAGAAGCCGGATCAGTATTGCATCTAGATTGTGATCAAAATGTGTTTGAAAGGATCTGCAAAAGCTTAACAAAACCTTTTGTCCACATTTTAAATAAACCTGATTTGTTTTGGTCCATTTTTCAAACAAAACGGTCACACATTTTAAGGAGTCAAACTTCCTCCATGAGCGGGAAGATCCCATGGGAAATCCAGATCAGTCCATTCTCATCCGTCTCCGCAGACACACTGTAGGCTACAGCATAGAGATGGTCGGAGCGTAACTGGAAACACTTCATGAGGAAAAACAATCTTTAAGTGTCTCTGCCCAACATTCCCAACACTCAGCAGCAGAGGTCAAAACACAACTTAAAAACATGTGAGTGACTGTCTGTGGTTTGGAGAGACTGAACATGAGCCAAAGACGATGTGGAGGCTTGGCTTTCCCACATAACATGGAAGAGAGCACTTTGTCCGTGTCAGTAGGTACTAACTAATTTGTTTATTTGGTCTTAGTGGGTTCAAATTCAATTACAGTGGTCCCATCATAGAGGCTTTCTGGGAAAAAAAGTGTATTTACCCAGTGCCTTAACCATTAAGACAACAAAGTATACTGTATATCTATATGAACAGAACCATCAGAAAAAGACTTTGGAAGGAGGAAAGAATATATTTGTTTAGCGCCTGTCACAGACACGGTCAGAGACACGGTCACAAAGCCCTTTATGGGACTCCTTCACGGTGGTGGTGAGCTATGTATGTAACCACGGCTGCATTTTGGCCTAGACCAGATGTAAGCAACCATTATCTCAAGAGCCACATGCAGCTCTTTAAAGCCTTTGATGCGGCTCATTTTTTATTATTTCTGTTCGCTTTGATGGAAATAAAAGTATACCTAAAAAGGGTATGTGAAATGACAAATTCACATTAAATTTGTACCTTAATTAATAAATTTACTCACTAAATTATGTCAAGAGTACTGCATTCTGTGCGTTTGTGTATAAAATACTATTGTGGCTCTTGACTTTCATTTGGTTTGAAATGGGCTGAAGTGTCTCTTTTGGATGAATGAATTTAATGAATGAATGAATGAATTTATTGTTCCTCCAGGGTTGATTTGTAGCAGGGTAGTGGGTCCACAGCTGGGGGCTTCCCCACTATCCTTGGAGGGGAGTGGAGGGAGCAGGGGCCTGGTATCAGTTTAAGCTTGTAACCTGCAGGCTTAGACCGATGGCTATATGCATGGCTGCACATAACGGACCCTACGCAGACACAGGGAGAACCTGCAAAACCACACACTGAAAGTCCTGCCCAGCCCAATATCAAACGTGGAAAGAGCCAAAATCATCTTCATCTTTGCGACCTTCAATTTCCAATTTTTGCTGAGAGATGATCAGAAAAGTATGAGCCACATCGTACAGGGTGTCCATAAAGCCCCTTTACAATAAAAAAAATGTATTACAAAGGCAGTTGATGAGATATCTTAACCAGATTTGTTCTATTGCAATCAGTGTTTATCAAAGTTGGTAATCACATAGAAATTGGGGACTGCACCTTTACCAGTTCCTCAATCAAATATTTCCAGACCGGTGGATTAGAAGGGATGGGCCACCACATTCACCAAATATTACTCTCTTGGACTTCTTTCTATGGGGTTATGTTAAAGATATTGTATATCGAATAAAGATACAGGACATTACTGACTTGAAGCAAAGGATTTCTGATGAAATTACCACCATTGATGAGGTTCTGCTACAGCGAACACGGCAAGAAATCGAGTACCATCTTGATGTGCTTTATGCAACTAATGGTACCCATATAGAGATATACAAATACTTTGACAACCACTGATCTGGTTAAGATATCTTATCAACTGTCTTTATAATATGTTTTTAAAATTCTAAAGAGACTTCATGGATACCCATTTTATGCCAATATAAAAGTGGTGGTTCCTTGTAGAACCCTGTGTCCTCAAACCAACTTCCAACCACATGCTTTTGCTGAATTCCTTCTAAGAATATGAAGATAAATAGCTGAATGTCTCTTTAACAATTGAGTGATTCGACTTAACTGCTCTGGAAATAACAAGGAAATGGACAAATCAATCACAGTCTAATATTTAGTTATTGAGATTGATGTCCCAATTGCAGTCAAAAGAGAAACAGGTGTTCTCAAATTGTGCGGGAAATACATGTCTTCTCTGCAAACCATGAAGCACAAGAAACCGCACCAGCAATTGTATAAATCGTCAAAAACGGCCAAGAAAAAAACAATTTGGTTCACGTGAAAGCATTTTGGTGATTTTGGATGTATTTATCAGTAGTGTCCCGGCAGCTGATGTGATGCTTCTCGCTACTTTTGATCTTGTTTGTTACCTTCCCAGTGGCGTGCTGGGGCATTGTTTCAGCCTTTAGCTCATCTCATACTCATAGGGAGTTAACTTTATAAGCCTGACGTTGTAGGATTGATCCCAATTGATGACACTGTCTCTTTTTACTTGGGCCGCCACACACAATCTGGACCTGATGCATCTCCACAACCAGCAGAGTGAGTTATACAAATGATAAATATCTTAACTATCAACTTTTACACATGGGTTGCTATTGTCCTTCTGTTTTAGACCCACTTTCCAGTTTTCTGTCCACTTAATCTGGATACTTCTCTGTTATCTCCGCTGGATTGGACTCAACATTCTCGAACTAATGTGAACTAATGTAGAGGGGTGTTCAATATCAAATGGTAGTATCTCCTTTTTACAGAGCAATGAACAAAAAGTGCAATGCCAAGGTTCTTCCTGATGTCTTATTTAATCTGTTTCATCACAAAAAAAAACATTGGGGTTATTCATGACCCAACAACAGCCCAGAGTCCTGCTGCAGACCAATGGAAACTGTGAGAGCTTGTTATTAAATCATAGTTTTTTCTGCCAGCCTAATAGTTTTGTGGGAAATGTCCCGACTCTCCTGAATATCCAGCCATGCCATTGGTATCTCCCAACAACTTCAATTCACAACTTTAGATCTCAAACTCTTTTAAGCATTTGTAAAACATTGATAAACACTTAATTCATCCAAACCTCAAAATAATTTCTGGCTTGTGCCTAATCTTACCCTGACACCAATGATGCACCCTCTGTAGCTCGAGTCTCAGAGAAACTGCAGAGGATCTTTCGACAACATAAAATCCGAGTCTATTTCAAACCAATGAACACATTGGGGCAAAAAAAAATGAGTCCACCCCAAAGACAAGACCCGAAGCCACAGACAGAGTAATGCGCAAAGAACATTGTATTGGAGAGACAAAACTACTTCATACAAGGCTTTATCAACACCGCAGAGAAAGCTCGAGGGGCCCGCAGTCGGCGGTGCATCTCAAAGCCACAAATCACTCATTTGAGGACAGTGAAGGTCAGATTTTATTTAAAGAGAAGAGATGGTTTGAGCACGGAGTAAAAGAAGCCACATTTGTTAAAATGGACCGCAATGGAGGACTTCATTTAGCATCCATTCACAACAACTTCCTGAGACAGAAACCATCTCTCTGTCCTGCTAGTGAGGTTGGCCAGAGCAAGGTGTGAACAGCTTTAAACAAAGCCCAGGGTAATAGGTTAAGTGTTTCTCAAACCTTTAGAACCAAGAGAGGTGGGACTCGGTTAACTCCTCCAAATGGTTCTTCATGAAAGTCCCTCCAACGTATCAATTCTGCACAAGACTGAAGAATCTTTGCCTATAAAGATGTACAGTGTTACAGCATTGTTGAGCTTATAAATGACTAATGGCTTTGTGAATGTTTTTTAATTGACGAATTAAGCGTCCAATTCTTTACAAATGACTAATAGTGTTCTGTTATTAGAAATGACTAACACATGCACTTTTACTGTAGAGCATACGCATGAAAAAAGGTCCCCAACTTGGCTACCACATCCTCCATACATCTGTTTCCTATCCAAGGGTCATCACATGTTTTTCATTTCAGCCTAAATCAAATTACTGTATTTATAGGGCCTTGAAAGCGCACCTGAATTTCCACAATGCCTAACAATACGCAGCTGCATGCTCGCCAAACACATGCGTATTGTTTATCATTTAAATCCTCCACCGGACCTGTCGACATGAAATATAACACGGTTTCCCGATTCCCAGGCACAGCGCTTGTGTTCCAATCCTGAAAACTTGAAAACACCATTCAAACATGTTGCGGTTTTTGTGGGACGGTTAAAGTTAAATGGATGCCGCCGCAGCAGCTCCCAAGCCCTATAAAGTATCCCGGAATTCCTGAGCGAGGATTATCCGTGAATCCCGCTCGTCCTCCTCCGGTCTTAGCAACTGTCTCCTAAAGGTCCCGTAATGGCTATCCCACCTGGAGCCCGGGGAGGGAGAGGGGGTCAGGTTTAAGGTGATTTGAGACGGCGGAACGTGTGGAACCATCTCACATTTGGGGATGACCTCTGGGTACAGTTGTTTGGTTGGTGGAAACTCAAGGGTTTTTTATGAACTTAGGGCGTAAGAATGGGTTTCTATGGACTGAGCACATTTTTGTTTTGCTTCTTCTCTAATGAATGTTTAAAGAAAAGATGATTCCAGTCTGGAAATTGTAACTGATGAAGGCGAGCTGATGATTATGAAGGGTGGAAGTAACAAAAATGATTTGATAAAAGGCCATGTGAATTTGATGAAACTGACACATGTAAAATGACTCATTGATTAAAAAACAAGCATTTTGATAAAAGTTTTTCATCAATTCACAGATGGTTTCATCAAATCAATGTCGTTTTCATCAGTTCAAGTCGTCTTTATTGAATCACAGCTGCATTTATCACACGAGCGTCGTACATAGATGGGTGGAAGTAACAAAAATGATTTGATAAAATGCCATGTGAATTTGATGAAAGGTATGTATGACATGTAAAATGACTCATATTGATTAAAAACAAGGGTTTTGGAAAAAGTATAATTTCATCAATTCACAAATGGTTTCATGAAGTCACATTTGTTTTATCAGTTCAAGTCAGGTTTATCAAGTCAAAGCTGCAATTTTTGAGAACTACAACACGCCAGGGGCTTATACCGGAAGTAACACAAATTGCAGCTTTGATTTGATAAATCTATATGAGTCATTTTACATGTGTCAGTTTTTATATCAGATGTACTTTTACGTCAAATTTCATCAAATTCACATGGCATTTTATCAAATATTTTTTGTTACTTCCACCTGTACGACGCTTGTGCGATAAATGCAGCTGTGATTTGATAAAGACGACTTGAACTGATGAAAATGACATTGATTTGATGAAACCATCTGTGAAATGATGAAAAACCTTTATCAAAATGCTTGTTTTTTTTTAACCTCTTATACCCCACAGGACCCAAATTGGACACACAAGGCGCAGTGGGCCCAAAATAGTTGACAAAAGCACCATCAAATACGAAAAAATTTGACGATTCAATTGTAATTTGAAAACATAAAAACTCAGGTCCGCTCTAAAGAAACGTAAAGTCGGCGATGTTGATCATTTTTGGGGCAACTGACAGATTTTTCTGAAAGGTTTAGAGATCCCTGCCTCCACTTCACCGAGTCCTGTGCAAATAAAGACCCAGAACATTATCTAAACCAGGGGTGCTCAAATTCAGAGCTCCCAGGAGTTTAACCTCTTATACCCTACAGGACCCAAATTTGGCATGCTGGGGTTTAAGGGGTTAATCAATACGAGTCATTTTACATGTGTCAGTTTCATCAAATTCACATGGCCTTTTATCAAATATTTTTTGTTTCTTCCACCCGTCATAGATGATTGCCAAACGTTTTGATCAAACTCAAAAACTTGTCCAGTCAACATTTTGGCTGCATCCAAACCTCTCATTTACTATGGAGTGATGACACCAAGATGAATGTTTTTGAAACCAATGGCTTGTGAGGACTACAAAGGAAAAGGCATGGTGCCTTCTGTGAAGCATGCTGGTGCCAGTGTCCGTATGTTACATGTGGCTGTAGTGCTGCTGGTGTTGGGGAGCTGTGTTTCATTGATTCATCATGAATTCAAAGACGTATTGCTCTATACTGAAAGAGAAGTTGCTCCGATCATTCTGTGCCCTTGGTCATCGTGCAATTGCCAACATGACAATGCTGCCATGATCGATCCTAAACACACCTCTCAGGCAACAGGGTGTAAGTAACTCAGAATGTCTCCTGATCTGAACCCAATCGAACATCTATGGGGGATTCTGAAGACACAAGTTGAGCATCACTCTCCATCCAGCATCCAGGCTCTAAACGAGGTCATTGCTGAAGAATGGAAAAGATGGATGTTGCAAATTGTAGCCAACTTGATCATTCCATGACTAGAAGACTTCATGGAGTTGGCATTTCGGACAGGCCGCTCCGGATGTTCTCCTGGCGGCTGATCACGTGACTGTCCAAGCGCTACACTGGGCCAGAGAAAGTAGGGAGCAGCGCGTCCGACATGTCGACAAGATGAGTGCACTACATCTACTATAAGTTCGCAAAACTCCGCTAATAATGCAATTCTATGTCCGAGATCAACACAATTCAAGAGACGGTTTATTATTTATGAATATATATTAGTCAGATATGTTTTACTCAACATGAATTTTACTATAATGAAGAAAACAGCTTGGATTGTTGCATTTTTCCTATAAGAAGAGAAGCTATTCAGTCTTTGTTTCACTGTTTTGATGTCTATGATGCCATTTGATGTGACTCTTGTTGGGATATTGGGCGATGCAAAAGTGATGATTGATTGGAGATATTTATTGTTTTTGAACTACTAAAGTAAAAAGTAAGTAAAATGTATATTAGACTGTGAAATTGTATCATCTCCAGGGGTGTGACGATGAAGATGTTTTCGTGGTCCTTCTTCTCTGTAGGTCTTTGCCTTTGAAAAACCCTGTGTTCACTTAAACTCATTTACAGCTCTTTAAAGCTTCCACTGCACTGAATTCCTGCCATTTTACTATAAGCTTCCAATTGTTACAAGAGCAACCGTGTCTTTGTGAGCACTTATCGCCAGCATTGGAAGCCTGGACCATTTTAAGATCTACATAGTTTACATAGTCTAATGGAGGATACATGCCATGGCTGTGTTATCAAAATTGTGGGGAAAACATGTCGTCAGAACATCAAGAACTGAAGATTTACATGAAGAGGTTCTTTCAAGTCCCTTTTCCGTGTGCTCTTTGACTAGAACCGTTCCAATTGAATCAAATGCTCCTTTGGTGTGTTTGTTTGTACGAAATATGAAGGAGATTAGTTACTCCAATCAGTAAAGCATGATACATGATGAAATATTTGTAATTCTGTCACACACACACCTCTCAGTTTGAACAACAACAAAAAAGTCATCCATCTTGTCTTTATCTCTTTTTTTGAGAAATGTCTCACCAAACTCTCACAACTCCACACAACTAAAAAAAACACTTATGGTTAGGGTGACCACCTCAGGTAGTAAAGAAATTGGGACAAGTTGTGAGATGTGGTGGGGCATAGTGGGACAAACTTGAAAAAACAGCTCATATTAGGTAAAAAGTACCATTTTATTTGCTATTTTCAACCCAAAATACGCAAAAAATGATACATGAAAGAAAGTAGTATAGGTCAAAATTGTTCGACAGGGTTCAGGACGCAGCATCATATTATTCATATTAAATGCTTTTTAATTCAATCAATCAGTTTTTTTAACGCTCAATATCACGACAGGAGTCATCAAAACGGAGAAACCATGAGGAGAACCGCATTGGGGAAGGGATCCAACTCCTATGGACGGATGGGCCAGATGGTACCCAGGCCGACGAGTCCCGTAGCTGTGTTTAATTCAATGTTTATGCCAAAATACAACATTTTAAAGTCACAAACACATTTAATTTCTTAACATTTACAGTTTTTGATATTCAAAAGCATCAGGCAAAAATGAAAAAGTGTGTCATTGTCTAAATAGGTGGAACGGAGGGACAAATGCTGCGAAATGGCTGCGCAAAGCAAACAAAAGAGGGACAGGTGGTTGATCTGCAGTGCAAAAATTAATAGAATTGAGTATATTGGACACTAATTTGAGTATTTATGACTTGCCAAATAGAAAATATACCAATGGAATCAGATTTTTACCCCTTATTGCAAGTAAAATTTGATTTGTTTTCTAATTGTTATGTGCAATGAGAAATTTAAGCATAATAAGTATTACATGTTTTTACTTAACCTGTTTCCAGATGAGTTTTTCCAGTGTACTATGGTTGTTGTTTGTACCCAGGGTTTAAAACATTTAAAACACAAAAAAAGGATCATAATGCTGAATCTGACATGTGTATTTACCATTTTCAAAAAGTTGAAACAGCAACACAAAACTATTAATGAGCAAAGTAGAAAGAGCTATGATAAATCTGTGGGCTCGGGAGCAAAACAGGGAGAACAGTGAGTATGTATTGTAGAGACTATAGCTTAAGTTTAAATGAGAAAAGTACAATGAATTAAGCAAGTCCCTCTCACAAGCACCTTTTGTTCATTGTGTCTGAACTATAATTAAATTCACGCACTGATAGGATTCCCTGGTTTTCTGCCACATTGCCTCCACTCTGCACTTTGTCTTCTTGGCACTTTGTAAATGCTGCACTAGGGATTATTGCAAACTTTTAAACTTTATTAAAACACGGGCCGGACTGTGTTGTAGTGGAGAACAACAGGACCTGAATGAACTGTTCACATTATAAGGAGTCGACAGATGCACTCTCCGGGACTGGACCTTGGTCTTTTCCATTAAAGAGAATGTGGATGTCTGTGACTGTGCTCGTGTCATAGAGTTGTTCATGCACAGTCTCCAGTCCCTCTAGTAAACATCTATATTGAGAATAGGGCGTTAGTTAATTTAGAAGTTGATAGAGGTGCACAGGGACATGGTGAACTGAAGAAAATCAACAACAAAAAATAGTTTAAAAGAAGTTTTGGTGGGGTTATCTGGGTGAGCCAAAGTATAATAAACATATCAGCACAGGAGAGCGGACGCCGAGCCGCTGCTATCAAATCTGATTTAGCAGAATCCACAATTTCCTTTTAGGAAGAACCACAGCAAGAGGCGCTTTTTGCTTTTTTTACTGGCAAGATATGGCAGCGCTTTTGCCCAATGAGCTAAGGATTCTACTTAATATCCCGCCTTTCCCTGAACTGATTTGATCGGAGTGATGCCAGATTGATATCGTGGAGAACTGTGCTCTCAGGTTAACTTCAGGTATTGTTGTTAGCATTACTCATTGCTTCTTGAAAGTTGTGAAACGTGCTATTACTCCTACCTTTGGAGAAATGAATGTGTGAGGAAAGTTTCATATTTTCTGCTACAAATACCGGTTTTACTTTTACTAAAGAAGTCCAGAACAGGACCTTTAAGTACGGCTTTATTGCCACTAGAGTCAACTACTGTATGTCAATCTGGGACAGTGGGCGACCTCCTAAACATATGTTTTGTTTGGTGATGAATACCTAGCTGTAGATCAGTCAATCAATATAGTTTTGTAACGCCCAATATCATAACAGGAGTCATCTCAAAGGTCGGTATGGACAAAAACAAATCAATATCAGACATCAAGAATGATCAAAATGAGGCTTCTCCATTTGTTTTTTGATATGGAGTTAATATCTATTAACTGAGGTTCAGGAGCGGGACCAGGTCTCAACCTCCTTTCCTCAAGCCACTCCCTCAGACCTGCCACACCTCTAATCAACCCCCTTCTGTTCGCTCAATCTGTCAACCCCACCTTACCATTTCTCATGTTTTGTCTTTCAGGGCTGATTCCTGCTCAGAAGGTGGGAGACAAAGCCCCCACCCAAAGTCTCATCTGCCCACCATCACATCTACAGAGTTCTGTCAATTCAATAAATTCCTCAAACGCATTAGGATGTGGCTCTCACAACAAGAAGCTTCCTCAGCAATTACAATCTTCAGCAGGAGGTTGACTCTTATATTTGTTTTAGCACAAAACCATTTACATTATTATTGACTCCACATGTTTTTATTCTTTATGCTGCTCTCACCTTGTACAAGTCAAGAATAAACCCTCTTATCTCATCACTTAGATTATATTTTTTTGTTTGTTTATTTGGTTGGTACAGTGCTGTTAATGAACACACATGAGACACACGCATGTAAACACGCCACTCTGGATTGTAACCATGGGCTACTTTCCATCCGTTGTCCCACCCTCGTACACTCAAATTTACACTCTCATTCATCCTGATCTATTGTACATGTTTTTAGTGGAAGAGGAAACCAGAGGCAGACACGGGGAGAACATGCGAACTCCACACAGAAAGGCCCCGTCCGGCCCTGGAATCGAACCTGGGGCCTTCTGTCTGTGAAGGTCGAGTGCTAACCATGCTGCCCGTTAGATTTTAATTTGATCACTTTACAGCTGTTATGAAAGCTTTCTGTGTAGGTTCTCAGTCGTACAGGAGTTGTCCATCGTAGGCAAAGATACTTCAGTGTTCATCTGTACTCTGTAGTTGAAGTGTAGGACATTTCGTTCCAAAGATCGTCATCAGCTTACAGTAATAAAGACTTGAACACGTTTGTGGGTCTCTTAAGAGTAAACCAGAAGGAGGAGTTAACCAAGTACCAAGAGAGGAGGGACCTAGAGGTTAACTCCTCCTTCTG
>OMNZ01109206.1:3909-19624 GCA_900303255.1 Lesueurigobius sanzi | reverse complement strand
TTCATTTTATTTTGATATATATACATAGATAGCTATTGCTAATACTAATTTTAACACCCTTCCTTCTGTAGAAGTCATATGGTGTATTTATTTATTTTTTACACACAAAATAAAAGGACCAATAACTAACTAACTAATACGATGTATTAAAGTTACACTATTAATGAATTGTTTTCTTGTGGTAATTTATGTTTTTTACGCTTTTCTTTACCCTTTATTTTTATTTTGAGTTCTGGGCGTGCACGGAAAAGCAGACGTCTACATTTGTACCCGGAAGTAATCGTGGTTGCACAAGGAGGTCAAAATGGTGGCTCGCTACATGTGAAGGGTAGAGACCGGCGCCGGTTGTCTGCTTCAAAATCATGTATACATCGCCATGTAGTCGCTTGTCAGGTAATGCCATTCAATACCCGACATCTGTTTTCCTATAGCGCCAAAGATGATTGCCATCACAGCTCGTGTTTGAGTAGAACAGCTTCATATGCTAACAACATTGCTAGTTAGCTTAGCTTTGCTAACTGCAGTGTTATGTAGCTTATATTGACCTTAAAAGGGAGTCACCTAGCATTAAAAAGTAAAATTCAGCAATTTGATGACCCAACCAACACGCCGGACACATGTCAAAATACATATATCAATATTCATCATACTAGCGTGTCTTTTCAAGGTATAAATAGTTTGACTGGTGTGTTGTTTTGCTGCAGGTTTGGTTGGTGCTAGTCTGAAGCAGAAACTACTTCAAAATGCTCCACGATGTCACCACAGCACTCGGACCATCATAAAACTCTACAGGAGAGACCCTACAGACTGGCTCACGTACCAGCATCTCAACTTCCTCAAACGACAGGTAGATGACACTGTCCTGATCTGCTCTGTGTGTGATGCTGATGTCCACCATTACATGTGATCTGATGCTCTGCGCCTTATTTTTGCTGTCACCTGATGTTTTAGATTACATATTGATGCATGGACATATCGTTACTATAATCAGTGTTGGGGAGTAACTAAATACATCTATTTAAAATACGTATTCAGGATACTCATTTTGTATTCAGGTACAAATACTCTCTCATTTGAGGGTATTTTGAATACAGTTACTTTTCAAATACCAAAGGAATACAGAGAGGGAGAGAGGAAGGAGAGAGAAAGAGAGAGGGGAAGGAGAGAGAGGAAGGAAAGAGAGAGAGAGGGGAAAGGAAAGAGAAGGGAAAGGAAAGAGAAAGAAAGAAAGAAGAGACAGACAACAGTTGGTGTAAAAGTGTTGCTCCATATTTTTAATCTTTCACCATATTTATAAAAAATATACTGCAAACCAAGGTGAAAGTATTCTAAGTATTCAGAATTCAGTACATTGATTGTGCAAAGTAACTGTGCAAAGTATTCAGTATTCTGTAAATGAATACAATTTCAAAGTATTCTCCCCCAAAGTATTCTTGGGTGGTGCCATTACCATCTGGCTTATTTTGATCTTGTACAAAGGTTGTCCATACCCAAATGGCATCACTTATTAAAAAAAGATCTTACAGCCTTCATGCTTGTATGTAGATTCATTTTTAAAGGTGATTTTAAATTACAATTGGTCAATTGGCTGCCAGTGCCATACAGCAACAGGTTAACAATTTGTTTTCTATTTTTGATTGGCAGTGTGTAATTTATGCGCGGTGGAATTTGGCGGCGTTGCACATATTTCATAATTGAACTTCATTTTGCGTTTGTGGCTCAATGCTGCTTTTAATGCCAGTTAGAGGCTCAATCGGTCAACTTCTGCTCAACTTGTTCATTTTGTCAACTTAAAATTGTTGTCTTTTTGAGTATTTTCTATATCTGATAAATCCAGCATGAAAAACTCATGTGATACAGACTATAGGACCTCAGTCTTCCCCCTTTATTTTGCCAGTACGTCACAAAGAACAGAAGTGGACTGCACCAGAGAGCTGCCCCCAAACAGCTACCTGTGGTGAGCGTCCCGGAGGAGACTGATGACACAGTAGAGCGCCAGGTGCAGAGGGTCCGCGCGATAGGCCACGTGCAGGAGGATGTCCCCAGTGATGGAAAAGCTCAAGTGGCCTCTCTGGACCCTTCAACCAGAGATGCAGTCGCACCAGAGGCGTCCAGTAACGTGGACACCTCGGATGAAGCGCCCCACATCCAGGAGGAGACGGAGCTGTCTAAAGAGGCGCGGCTGGAAAGACAGTGGAAGCAGCTGAAGGTGGAAATGAGTGATCTGCCGGATGTGTATGCCAGACTGGCCAAAATAAAACTCACAGGTAGAGTACAATATATTTATACTCGATTATACACTACAGCTACTCATACTGACTAAATTTAAGACTATTTAATACTGTAGATAATGCAGAAAGTAGCAAAAAAAAAAAAAGCTCAACAATACAACCAATAAGTATATCATTAGTTAATATGGATGCAAATCAGTGTATTTAATTTATTATGTCATGTTTCATTTTCATTTTCATTTTCATTTATTTAATTGAAAAGTGACTTAAAATAAAATACGCAATAAACTGTAGTAATAATGCAGCTTGAATAAAAAGGAGTAGAAAGAAGAGTAATCTTATGATATCTGCCCTGTTACATTTACAAACACTTTACATAATTTCCTTTCCGTCTTTTACATCATTAATTTCCTTATAATTGCACATTGTTTGTGTCCAACTCCTTCTGCATTTACTGTTTTTGCAAATATCTACCTTTTTAATTATTCATTTACGGTGCTGACAATGTTTTAAAATACAAAAAAACATCAAATTTGTTCCAGGTAATTAATCAGTTGTTATATATATTTAAAATTATTTTTTGGCTTTTTCTAGCCTTGGTGGTAATGACATCAGCAGCTGGTTTTGCCTTGGCTCCAGTGCCCTTTGACCCGCTCATCTTTTTTATTTCATCTCTGGGAACTGGCCTCGCCTCCTGCACTGCCAACACCATAAACCAGGTCAGTTTTCTCATGCACTGACGACTGCTGTTGGGTTGTTCTATTGTTAAAATGAATCGTGTACAAACTGACTAACAGATTATAATAACAAACAAAAGCCTTACTATTTTACCAAACAAATAAACACATAATTACATATTCTTTGAACTCCTTTTAAGGACCGCAGTTTGGCATTATCCTCATTCCATGTGCTTTAATTTCCACATGAGTTTCACAAAGGTCCCATCCCCTTTTAAACGTCTTCCACATATCTTTTCGGCGACGTATTCCAAGCATGCATCAAACGACTGTAATATACTATTATTATGCTTGGTGGAAGGGTTTTTTTCGCGACTGTAAACAAAGAAGAGACAGAGCGGTCGCACGCTTGAAATGCCTGGCATAAGTGGGTCCTCTCTATTAGTTCAGTGTTGACGTTGCACGAAGGAATTCGCTCCGTGACATATGAATATTAGCGTAATGGCTGACCTCCCTTTCAGCCCCAAATTGAACTCTGCGTCGTCGTGTCTGTGGCCTGTAATTACGCAGCCCTCCTGATTACACTGCAGGTTCTTCGCCCGGGGGCCACCCACACGCCCTCTTTTTAGTCCAAGTTTACCTACAGTATCTCGAGCACGTTCCACTAAACCTATGCTTCTTATACTTTACTGGCCACATCAAAGAAAATACAATGATGTTGATGATGTCAGTAGAGTGTAATGTTTAGTGTCCATACATCCATGGATGTTTGTTGCCTTTTCAGTCAAGGTCAGGGGTGCCCAAAGTGCGGCCTGGGGGCCAAATGCGGCCCGCAGACTGATTTTGGTAGGCCCTCAGGCTTCTTGTTGAATTGGCACAATTCTATACAAAAACAAGGACAAGACCAGGTCGAATCCTGGATTAAACCAGATCTGAACCAGGTTTAAACAATGGACTAAACAAATCCAGGGCTAATCAATATCTAAATATGCTCCAATTTAAGAATAAACCAGGACTGATACAGGTCTCTGGCCCTCCATGTCGTGTACACTTCAATATGTGGCCCTCTGTGGAAAACGTTTAGACACCCCTGGTCAAGGTTAATCAATTTGCAGCAATCCTATGACATTGCTGAAATGTGTGTGGTCTTCTAGATTTTTGAACCACACAAATATCTTTATCTATTCCACATCATGCATAAACTTCATTCACTTTTTAAAACCAACTCACAAACCATCTTGAGTTATTGAAATTGCTGGGAATTATTTCTTTAAAAGGGTTGAATTGATCGATAATTTTAACATTATTTATTTATGGCTACCAACTTTTTTTTCACTTGCTATTTGAGCACTCTTTAACCATAATACCAATCCATTTGCAATAATTCTTGGAACCTCAGTATCTAGTAAAACCAAAAATGAAGGCCTATGTTGTCGCTCGTAGAACATGGCTCATCATTGTTATTGCTTCATGTCAGCTTTTCAAAACAAAAGAGTAAATCTTTGTCTATATTTTGAAAGTGAGTCCTCTCTTGTTTGACTTCGACACCTCTGCTTTGAGCAAACATCTCCGACTTTGTTGACGTTGTCGTGCTCGAGCAGTCAATCAGTGCGCCTCTTGTGGCTGTAATTTGGCTGATTGTGGCGCGTCCCGAGCCGGCGCCCCCCTCCTTTCACTGAGCAGGTGTGTAAATAGCCCTCAGGTATTTGAAAAATGTCTGTCCCGGACCAAGCCTCTGTCAATTACGGCGTTGAATGATGTAAGAGGCCGTTGTCCCGTCTGCAGCGCGGGTGTCCCTCTATGTGTGGGCCAGTCCTGGTGCTGGACCTGTCAGTCTTCATTCTGGACGATAATTCGGCCTCAGGGCAAAGACTGGGAAGTGATTTTGGTATTTGCTGAAAAATCTTTCCTGCCTTGGGTGCTTCCTATTTGGGTCTTTTGAGTCTCGGGTCACTTTGAAGGTGCTACATGTGACATGAGACCTGCTTAAAGGTGAAGTTCACAGTTGAAATGGTAAATTATATTTGATGCTAGGTTGTCCTGTTTTGCAAAGGAATATTACTGTCAACTTCTAATTTTACTGTCCTATGTTAAAGCTGTACTCTGCAAAATGTATAATAACATACAAGCAATCATATACAGGTGTTTTTATTGGTGAAAAATACTTTCAAACAGTGGTTCGGGACCCAAAAGTGGATCGTGGAATCATTTTCAGTGGGTCGCCAGTCTCTCCTGTAGAACATTATTTTAATATTTATCTGCTAAAAAATAGGGCTGTCAAAGTTAAAGCTTTAAAGGCACTATACCTGATTTTTACCTAGAAGAGGAATGACATTTGTTTAGTCCTCCTTTAGTATATTGTAAACTCTTTTCTGGAAATAAAACTGGGCATCTAAATATTTAGCATTTTTTTAACAATTTCATGAGTTTGCAGGCTACGTTTCTGGCATTTCTGTGACAGTGACCCAAAAAAGTGACCCCGCTATTTGTGAAATGTGCTCATAAACTCATCTCTGTGAAGAAATGGGATTTTAGATGAGGTTAGGAAAGTTAGGAATGTGTTTGGACCACAACTATCAATTCAATTTACTCACTCCCTCTTGCATTGTTTATAATAAAAAAAAAACAGGTATAGTGCCTTTAAGTCATGATTAATCAAACAAAAATGAATGCATTAATCATGGGTTAATCGCAAGGGAATCGCATCATATGTTTCGACTGAACACACTCCAAAATAAGTGGTTTGGTCAATGTAAGTTTACATGAAACATTTGTAAGCATCGATTTGACATGAAACACAGGCCTCGACTTGCATCACAAATGACTAATTGTAGCCGTTGGTCTTTTCAGATCGATTCATGATATTCAAATTACTATGTTAATAAAATGTGAGCAAATGCTTTCAATGATTTAGTTTTATGTTGGCCATGTACTAATAATCAATAGACCCTTTCGCTGCTTACATCATGACATCAGCTGGAGGCAGGAAGTGAGCAAGAGAAATAAGATTAAACTAAAACTAGCGATCATAAGTGTAAAACTACAAGTAAAAAATGTGGTCCTGTTGTGGCTTAAGGAGCAAGAACAAGTGCAATGACATTTGAGACGATAAAATAAGGTTTTGTCTGATATTTCCAACAACAGTTAGACATTTGCTACAATGGAAATGGGAATCTAGCTTTCCGCCTCCAGCAAAGCCCAGAATGTTTACAAACAATGAAAAGGTCTATATAATAATTACATTTTTAAATGTGATTAACCTCTTAAACCCTATAGGACCCAAATTGGGCACTAAAATCTTTCTCCTTCCTCTCCCCCTCTTCTTCCCCTCTCTCTGTCTCTTTCCTTCCCCTCTCTCTTTCCTCTCTCTCTCCTTCCACTCTCCGTCTTTCCTTCTTCTCGATCTCTCCTCCCCCTCTCTCTGTCTCTTTCCTTCCCCAGGACCCAAATTGGGCCTGTTGGGGTTTAAGAGGTTAATCAAATTTCAAAAGTGTGATTAATCTGATAAAATAATGAATTGACAACACTACTAAAAATACTCCTGAGTCTAGTAGAATGAGTTCTTTTGATAATAATTTTAGCTTTATACGATTATTTAACACTTACTCAGCTATAATTTGTTTGAAAAGGCACCATTTTGTATTATTCATACTAAATTGAATCCTTGTTTGGATCGTGGCTTGGCATTATAGATTAGTGTTGTTTCTTGAATAGGGCTGCAAGATAAATCGACATCGAATCGACATCACAATTTTAAATACTGCAATTACCTACCCCCAAAGGCTGAGGGTTTTTTCTTCCTTGCGTTTCCAGTGTTTCATGAAGCTGAAATACATTAAATGAGTACTACTGCAATGTATTAAAGCAGTTTTTTAAGTATATTTTGCTGGCAATACTAGGGCTGTGACGATAAACAATAATATTGGTAATCTCCAGGAAATAGAAAAATGTCCATACCATCCCATACTTGGACAATACTGAATTGCGTAAAAAATAATATTAAAATCGCAGATCGAATCGCAATCCGTCCGAAAACTCTCAATTAGGTTTTTTGTCAAAATCATGCAGCCCTGTTCTTGACACAGTTGTCCAGTTGAGCACCACTGCTTTAAAATGTGTCTTTCTTATTTTAGATGCAGTTGAACAGCAAGAACAGAGTGTAATAAACATTGTTCTATAAATACACATATTACACTCAACATTATGACTGTATTCATGACAGTATTGAGTGTATTTGCTCTGGGGCAGGTCAGTAACATTCCCCAGCTTGTTGTGTTGAAGTGACTAAAGCTAGTATGTATTGTCAAAGTGCTTAATCGTGTTGTGTGTTTTCGTCTGTGCGTAATTACAGCCACCGCAGCATCAGGACGTCATGTGCGTAATCGTCTGTCACTGCAGTGTTTTGACAAGCCTTAGATTCTCTCCCAGGCACGCCCCGCTCACCTGCACGGCATAACCGATATGTTTGTTTTCTGTTTGTCTTTCGAAACCCCCTAAACACGGCACAGCGGCGCGATCCGTGCCTCTCTGATGTGCTGCCAGGGCTTTGTTTTTCCATCTGAAGATTACAGTCGTTATTACCGCGGTTAATTGTGATCAAAGCGGAGCGACTTTTAAAAGAAATCTTGACGAAAAATAAAAATTGATAGAGAAATGTCCCCGTTTGATCTGGCTGTTTCGGTCCTCCTCCCTATAATCCTTTAACTCTTTCACTTTGAGTGGGCCAAGAAGCAGCGGTTGTTAGTATTCAGACACTTCAGTAACTCTTGGATACATTGGAAGTTCAAAAGGTACTTTTTTACTTCTGCTTGAGCAATATTTTGAAGTAGCAATACTCCAACATGAGTAAAACATTCGTTTACTCTTTATAGTATGAGTAACTCTGTAAATGGCCAAATCTTCATGCTGACCTTGATTAGTTTGTATCCCTTTCTACCTTATCTTAATGTTTTATGAATCCATTATGATTTGTTAATAAATTATCAAACTTTTATGCTCAGTTAAGCAGTACCTGAATATTTTCAGCAGTACTAGGTACTGTATTAAACATATAATTTTTTTCATTTCATCTTTTTATTTGAGCATCTGAATTTCACAGAATTAGACAAAGGTCAGCATGATAATCAAAACATAAATAATTAAATATATACAAAGCAGATACAGTGATGCCCAAAAGGAGTAGGCAGAAGCAAAAGCTTGTGAGCGCCTCCCCCTTTGTATCAGTTACAGTAGATATACAGTACATTCATTAGTTATGGTCAAGAAATATGATGTGATAATACTCTGTCTTGTTCCAAGGACATTTTAAACCATACACTAGCAATATTAAGACACTTCTATTATCCCACGTAAAGGCTGAAAAAACTCCTCCCAGGGGCGGAGCCTTTTACAAACTCATTTAATTACAAACTCTTTTACAAAGTCTCATATAATTACCGATACAATCACTACCATTAACCTCCGGTCACCAATCTGTTTCAATTGTTCATTTATAATTAGTAATAAAAGTTGATTAATTGGCTATTGGTTTATTATTGTTATTATAATGAGTATTAATATAGTCATGATTAATTATCATCGTCAACTTGATTATTTTCACTGTTTAACCATTATGTAACACAGCCTGTAATTCAGCTTGCTACTATAACAATGTGGTAGCAATATTTTTGGGTAAACTGTCACTCGTACAGGAGTTATTCTAATTCCTGAGCCTTTCCAAATGAAACAAATAGTGTCACAAAGTTCAATGTCTTCTCTGTTAGCACATCTGAAACTAAGATCTCATTAAGTACCCATAAAGGCGTCAAAAAGTAGTGATAAATATTCGAAACGTATGCGATGTTGGCCAGTAGAAAGGACCGTAAGAATAATATGGCAGGTTTGTTAATCCATTAGAACATCATTTGTCCATTTTCATTTTGGAAATAGAACTCAGTAATGTAAACGCAACCTATTGGGTAGTGTTGGCTCTATCTACCTCTGCCAAGAAGTATGGAAGTCTGCGGCACCACAACTGCTGAGTTACCACGCACAGAATGCCTCGAAGGAGCGAAATGCACTTTAGCTTTTGCAAGTGGCAGCCAGACCTTTGGCACAGCTGTCACTGTGAGCCAATGCCCGCTCTTTGTCCCGTCGGGAAGTACCTTCAGGCCAAACAGAAAAAGTTGTGGTTGTTTTCTTTTTCGGCGTTGAGGAAACTGGCACAGGGGAGTAAATCACCCCGAGTCACGTAACAAAGGCATGTCCCCGTCTCCTGTGTCTCTCTGCAGTCACTCACACAGATGCTGTCATGTCTGTGAGATGGTACAGTCATCTCCAGCTCCGAAGGATGTAATTATTTAAGCTTTCGAGCAAGCGGCTTTTACGAAGTGGCAATTATGGCTTTGTGGACCCATTCTCTGTCATGTTCGCCTGGCACCTTTTATACTTTTATATTTATGTGCTGCTATAATGTGCTGCCGTTTAGAAATAAAGTGATTCAATCATAACACCCTCTTTTAGAAAGTCAAACGTTAATATCAAAGACTGCACAAACGTCGGTTGAGAAAATGTTCACAATAGTTGGTGCTTCTTCAGAGGTTTCGTAACGCTAATTGTTATAATTTTGAAAAGTACCAGTCTGTTGTGAGTCATTAACATGTTTCGTTGCCTAAAAGATTAACATTACTGCTTTCTTTTTTTAGTACCAGTAAGTACTGTGGTAGGATTCTGATTCACACATTAGTTTTTGCACTGAGAGTCCGGATTCCTCCCTAGTTTTTTTATTTAGACTTGGGACTATAGTAAAAGAGTGACACTGTGGCTACAGCTTTTTAAGGAGACATGCTTTTTAAATCATGTCGTAACCTTACTCCTTGCCAAAAACACGCCTGTAATAGTATTTTGCTTTATTCGTGTAGATTCAAGTAATCCTCTTTACCGTTTCGCTTGTTTCTTCTTCTCCTGCTGAAGCGCTCCAATCTCCATATCCGATCGCCGTACCCATTATGAGCAATTCTGCGCTCAAAGTCGGTTCATCGTGGGGTCATTGATTTGTTTGCATGCCATTAAGCAAAAGTGAAAGCTTGTTTCACTGATACATAGCGTGTCATTCCCACTGTTGTCTGCAGGCCATTTTGAAGAACACAACCAGCCCAGTCTCTCTCTTTCCCGTCTCCTTTTTATGTTTGAAAATGTAAAATATCGACACAGAGGTTCCCAGATCTTGGTAGCCTTATTGTTTCCTATCATTCACATCATAAAACATAAGCCTTTCATGTTGACTTTTCATGGTTGTATTGTGATGTAAACTAGTGACAAACAACACATTTTTTGGGGTTCAAAATCATCAAAATTCAAAATCAATAAATCAAGCTAGGGATTAAGTATTGAAAAATTCCTCTTAAGAAACCTTAACCTAAATATTGTTGGAATAAGAATGAAATAAAGAATAAGAAGAATTAGAATGGAAAGTTTGGAGTCTGGAGGAGATGCTGTAGCTACAATGTGACAAAATGGTTAAGTTAAAATGTCCCACATAGGTCTATGGAGAAACGTTGAATCACTGCAATAATTACTTACTGTAAAAAGTATGTCAATTATTTGTTTCCAGGTGAAAGTTTATACATTAAGATGGCAAACTGACCCAAAAGCAGAAAGGTTTTGCCTGCAGTGTCTCGCCTTAATTAACCTGAGGCCAAAGCTCCTCTATGAACTTCTTTACACGCCATTACACAATCCCTGTAGCACTATTCTAATATTAGATTTAAAAACCCGTTTGTCTTCAGAATTGTCCCAGAGCCCCACGCAGGTGCCTCAGCCCGTCCACTTCTTGCTAATTGGATAATTGTTTCAGTCGGGCGTTGAAGCCGGACCCTTCGAGACCTTTGAGAAGCCCGGGGGTCCCAGCCGTCAAAACAATCCAAAGCGGTGTCTAGTCGAAGTCACATGTCCAGGCCGAATGTTTGTTTTGATAAAAATCGCCTTGTTTTGGGGCATTCCTGGGTGCGTAACTTTGGCGGTCAGTTTCCCTTTGTGTCCCGCGGTGAGCTGTTTTGGAAGTGGCACGCATCTAAGGACCCCTGCAAGCCCCTCACCTTTTCACCCGTCCTTCTGACAAATCCTATTGACAAATTGTTATCGCAGTGTTCGGTGACCACAAGAAGCTAGGTATAGATGTTACCAGTCAGTTTGAATTTGATCTAATACCAAAAGTCTTTCATTTCCTCATGCTATTGTATACACTGTGTTGAAAAGGTCTTGTAAAATATCACATTAGATCGCTATCATAATATCCAAGACAATTACTGAATATTTAACCTCGTCTTCATATACCTCAGCCCCAAAGCTCACTGCAGACTGGCCAGCTGCTTCATTGTCAGTCATTAGCATTCGTCTCCATTGCTTAGACGTGGTTTAAAAATATATTCCTTTTTAGGCAGTGTATTCTTGTATACCGTCTTTGGGACATTGCGTAATTTGAATATGTCCAAGTGATGCTTTATTTTTAGTCCCATTTCCTTCATCTTTATGTCAAACAGATAATTCTCTATGGCTCTTGCTCTTCTTTAAATACCATTGGAATAAATATTTGTCAGTCACCATATGCGCTATTTTGGAGATTTCCTTTTAAGAGGCACTAAATATGTCTGATATATTCAGGATGGGAAAAGCTTGACACCGGAGACATTTCGGCTAAAATATTCGGCAAATGCTGCAATGCTTGAAATTATATTCATGCGTTGTGCTGTCGGTAAGAGATGGCTTTTGGAGCTTTGGAGGGTAGACAACGACGCCGTCTGGTCCCACGAATGCTGTCCAGTCCCTACGGTGACGATAGTTGTTCGGGTCTTCACCAGCCCGGGAACTCCCCGCTGGAGTGGGACAGAAAAAGAGGACACAATGTGAATAGCAATGAACAGAAAGAAAATGTGCAGGTAGACCTAAATATTGCAATATAATTTATACAGTAAGGAAAACAAGATATGTTAATCCAGCCAGGAGATTCTGACCATTAGCCTGGCTCAAGATATAGAGATGGATGCTCACTGCTCACTGCTAGGGTCACCCCAACAACATCAAAGGATGGGCCAAATGCAGAGAATGAATTTCCCTACGGGGATCCATAAAGTGTAAAAAAAAAAGAAAATGGAAGAGACTGTGCTGGAATTGACCATATACCTGTACAAGACTTTCTTTTATCATAAGAGGTCCTCAGTTTGAATATCTTTTTATTTATTTGATCACTTCATAGATACACAGAAATAACCAATTGACCGATCAACTAATCGAAGAAGAAATGCTAACTGAAATCATTACTAAACGAAAGCGGGTTCCAACAAGAGGTAGTGTTGTCATTGAAAAGATGCTTCTGAAATGTCAATTCCTTTCCAGACCCATTGGTTATGGCTACCACCCTTGAAAGGTGAGGGTGGAAGGCAAACTGCGAAGAAACAACCTAACAAACGTGAGAAACTTCTTAGTTCATCAGATTGATCATGTTAATAGCGGCCGGTTAACCATTACTTTCAGCAGGCAGCTATAACTCAACAGGTATTGTTTTATGCAACTGCTGCCTTATATAAATTATAAAATAGATGGCGTAATTCGACAGGCGAATGTCTATGGTGATGCTCCGGCTGTAATTTGAAACACAATGAGAAAGTGATCGTTTCTGTAGTTTGGTTTCACAATGCAGCGTAATTTCTTAATAGTAAGCAAGCATATTTTGATGAAAATGTTATATTTCATCAAACATATTAACCTAATTTGATCCCCTCCACTCAACGGCTGTAATGTTGTACAATGGGACGTTGGTTTTGGGCATGTGTAGGTCCCTGCCTGCTTCGACAGTCCACCAGTCATCACCGCAGAGGCGCACCAGAGCCTCCTCTTTACCCGGACTTTGGTGCTGATTCGCTGGGCCCCATTTCTCAAGGTTGCACCAACGGGATTGGCCCATTAGAAGTTTGGGGGGACCTCTCCGGAGGACCATTAGTTGTAACCAAAGCCCAGGGCCATTCAGTTTAAACCCTGTTCAAAGATGATGAAACGCTTCCACACCGAGAGGCACTGATAGAAGATACGGTTTCAAACGCTTCCAAATACCTTCAACATGAGGACATGACTATCAATGCTATTGTGGACCTTTCATCATGCTTCCATTCAATGTTCATATGCCCTTTGATGGATCAACTATGAAAAAATTATGATGTAAAAATCTTTTGAAGGAATAAGAAACAAAAGACCTGCACTGTCCTGGATAAATTGGAGCATGCCGGTAAATTAGTACATAAAAGGTTTTATTTCTTGGCATCATTTCAATAACTGTCCATTTTAAGAGATTTTGGATGGATGATGAATTAGACAATTGGGATAGTTTAGTATAAAAGGGTTGAGTAGCGGTAGAGAAGAGACATTTAGGGGTTGTGTGCTGCATGTAACAGAAGTTCCAAGGTACTTTCTGAACATTTTCAAAATATTTGACCTTAATCTACACTATATGCTGTACATATTGTAATGGTGCATGCATATAGAAACCAAAGACACATTCTGGATGTATGCCGAGGGGCCAATTTTGTATTTGGAGCCTGACGTTGTATCTACACTATATGCTGTACTATATGCTCGTGGCCATTGTGCTGCTGAGATGTCTTTTTGTTGATTGTGTCCAAATAATTGAGATTCATTGCTTCTACCATAAATTCTAACTGTGTGGTTCTTAAAATGACAAGTTCAGTACTGTTTATGCATTGTTTCATTTAGATCAGGGGCAGGCAACTTCAGGCCCAGGATCAAAACCCGGCCCTTCAGCATTTATCCACTGCCCGTCTACCCGCTTTGTCCTTTGTTTCCACATGCCTTTCCCGGAGCAAACTGGGTGAGCCAGGCACAAGTTTTGGGGCTGTCTTCAGCCTTGGGTCAACGCGAGCTGGCCTGGTACTAGCATGACGCAAACAGCTGGCCTCTGATTTGTTAGAGGAGAGGGAAGACGGCCCTTTCACCAGATATTATTTCAAATATTTATACTGCGGTTGTAAAAGGTGATCTTGCCGATCAATGGCAATGGCTGCTGTTAACACAACTTTAGCTGCTGTTAGCTTACCATTAGCACATTGTTTACCTTGATAGTTTTGTCTTGGAGCTTCAGAATAATTTAATAAAGTCCAAAAGGCACTATTTATCCATTGTTCTAATCGTGTTCCTGTCTGTTGCTTCCATTATTACTTTGCGGCGTTCTTCTCCTGAGGAGCTGAGGCCACCGTAAACCCTGTCCCCCTGAAGAGTAGCCCACCGGTCATGTGGAAAAGCAAGACCTCTCGGGTAGGGTAGATCGGGTGAATCCGATGATTGCACCTTTGGCTGGACTGGATAGAACAGCGCTACGTGGAAAGACGCCATATGTGAGGAACAACACTTCTAACTACTATTTGTATGTGGCAAAGTTTGATTTTTCTTATCACTAGGACAAAAAAACGACCCTCGTGCGAGCAAACTTCCCTACCCCTGATTTGGCTTGTCCCCAAACCTTGTTCCTCCTATTTAGCACAGATGATTTAAAATATACAGTACTTCTTTGTCCGTGTCCAATGCCTACTCTATGGCTACCTTCAAATCCATAGAACAGATCCAGTCCTTGTGTCATTTCTTGCCACATTAGTTCCAGTGGCTGTGTAATTGACTTGTCTCTGGATCTTGTTGTGGACTGAGGGGGTCAATCACATCAGAAGATTAGCCTAGCGCCGTAGCTCCGAGCTGTCATTACTTGTTCTTAAGAGCTTGTTTTCCAGGAGCTTAGTTAAAACAAAACGTCAAGGCGATCTTTGACATTGACAGCTTAAGTTTTTGTTTTGATATGCCTCATCAAGCTCCGAGCAGAAAGAACGATGCAAATCCCATTTAATTGCCCAGAAAAGAAAAGCTTGATGGGCAGCTCTCATTCTGGGCTGGATTAAAATGAATATTTAACCAGACCGTACTGTTAAATAGTTAATTTCTTCCAGGCTCTTTTGTCTCTGTGTCTGTTTCACTCTGAGCAAATGGGCTGTTTTGCTGCATCACAACAGTGACAGATGTTTGCTGTGATAAAGGCTACAGGGTAAAGCCATGTTTCAGATGCCCCCAAGATAAAAGTCAAAGGGGAACAGAGAGCAGATCCCGCTGGCACCACACCAGTTGTTCCACAAATGCATTTTTCACTGTTTGGTCACTATGTAAAGCTTACATGGACTACTTTGTACCTTTTTGTATATTTTTTAGCAAATGGAATATTCCTGTAAGGAGTGAATTATGTAAAAGAGATGTGTTCTTGTACCAAACTCAAAAGAATTACAAGAACAATACCACTACGCAATACCACTCAAGTACTAAATAATCATCTTCAAACATAGACATTTTGAAATGTCCTCCTCAAAGACAGCTTCTCACTTAAAGAAATGTAACATTAAGGTATAATATTAGTAATATGTTGTATTTCCTTTTGCTATTTTTAACACTTAAGGCGAGACACTGCAGGGAGAAAAATAAATTGATGTAAAGTAAAGTTGAGCGATTGTGTACTGCATGTTTTGTCCTATTTAATATTTTCATATAAATATAAGGCATATGTGTAAAAGTTGCCAAAATGTCCTATATTTTTGGGGACAAAATCTGAATAATGGACAGAGCTAGGTTTAAATGTATGTTTTTATTTTTTTGAATTATTAGATACAAAGACGTTTTCAGAGGAAATTTTGAATATCTATCTGAGGTAGTTAGTGAAAAAATCTGTAAAATTTGACCTTGTAATTGGGGTTTCAAAATAGGAATTAGGCATTGAAAAATACTTCT
>OMNZ01109205.1:7652-18281 GCA_900303255.1 Lesueurigobius sanzi | reverse complement strand
CACAAGCGTGCTCAAGTCGTTATTAAGCTGATGACTGAAGAACCTTTGTCTATGATGGTTAACACCTGTATGATTGAGAACCTACACAAAAAATATGTTTTTGTAGGTTTTTGTTGATTTCTTGACATTGGAGATATACTGTATTATGGTACATTGGCATATCTTCAAACTACAATTTCGATATTATCTTGTAGACAATATATTGCCACCTCTGAAGACACATTATTCTTTATTTTATGGGTTGTGTTCACGCCTGGTCCACTCTGCTGCACTTCCAGGGGAAGTTTGCTTCTTTTGGGCAGTTTTGCACCACTTAAATAAACTTAAAGCTATTGGAGAGAATTGGACGGAAAGGCTGCATTTCACTCAGGTGCTAATGTTGGATGTGTGCTTGGCTTTTTTGTCTAAGAGTAAAGGGCATTTTACTGTTTAGGAAGTAATTTTCAGTCAATTTGCTTCCATTAGTTCCTAATTTGGCCCATAAGTGTTGTTATGCTCCCGAGTGAGGCAAGTTGAGAGGCAAAGAAGTGAATTTTCCATGAAAGTGCACCAGAGTTCACCTCAAAGTGGACCAAGTGCGGTCGACCCTTAATGTAATATTAATCCCCTCAAGAACTGTAAATTACCAAGACCAAGGTTTGTAGTTTAATTGTAATCGTATACAAACACATTTACAAAATTCATTATCTCTCAATAAACTGTTTTTACAATCTAATCCCATCCTCTTACCACCTGTTAGTCCCCAGGTCAGCTGTGGCTATAACATACCAGTGCTCTCAAGTCTGGAGTGAATGAGTAATGACTTTGAGCATCTGATAAAGTGCTGTATAAGACTGACGCATTATTATTGTCATTACTCTTAACTCCTGAACTCATTCTCAGCCCCAGTATGAGATCAATGATGCTGTTAAATACATAGAAAAGGCTGAATATGCTGTTCATACATTCATGAAAGAAACACAACACAGCATTTCCCATTTACTGCATTGCACTGATTGACCACTAGACATTTTTTCAATTCCAATCGAAGCAGTCTGTCAATGTGGCAACAAAAGCATCTATTGTCCGTGTAATTTTCTTACCCCATTAACGTAAGCAAAGATTCTTCAAAGATTTGTCAGCAAATGAGCAGAATTGACACGCTCGTGGGTCTAAGTCCCACCTCTCTTGGTTCCAAAGGTTGGAAAACATCTTGGCCTATCCACACCTAATTCCTGCTTGTGAACTTCCGTAGAACTTTGTTCTAAGGCTGTTCACTTATCTATGGCCCCTATCTATTATCTTGTGTGAGTGGTTGGTGGTGGTCGGAGGGACCGTTGGCACAGATGTGAGCAGCCTCGCTTCTGTCAATCTACCCCAGGGGAAACTGTGGCTACAAATGTAGCTTCCAGAGAACAGAGAAGCATTGCACACTCAGTTTACATGTCCAAAATCTTATTTATTCATAACGTTTCGGCCACATGCCTTCATCAGATCATTTTTCTCTTTTCTTTTTCTTTGGACCACAAAATACAAAATATATATAATAAATAAGATTTTGGACATCTAAACTGAGTGTGCAATGCTTCTCTGTTCTCTGGAAGTTTGACCTCCACATTTGCACCTCATTCATACTTGTTTGGTGTGCGATACCTGCTCTTTGTACAAATGTAGCTTACCACCATCAGCATGGAGTGAATGAGCCCCCTCCCTTTCATGTGTGAAGCGCTTTGGGTGTGACTGTGTCATATTAGAAGCACTATACAAATAAGATTCCCTTCCCCTGCCCTGGTCAGTGTCCCAGCTTCATTAGCTTCATGCAGTTTAAAAAGGCTAGTTTTTTCTCTTTAGCATCCTCGTGAGTAAATTGAATGTTAGGGTCTACTCCATTGATTGGTTGTGTTTTGTGAATGGTTCTGTCTATTTTTTTTAACCCATGTGTCGTCTACATATCTAAACCAATGACTGGGTTTTTTGCCTGTAAACGATGTGAGAGCCTCCTATCCTCTGTCCTTCCATGTAGAGGTTAGCTACTATGGGAGAGACCGGAGAGCCCATCGCACAGCCATGAATCTGTCTGTAAAAGTTCCCCCTAAACTGGAAATATGTGGTGCTAAGACACATCTCCAGTTATCTTGCTATTTAGTATTGAGTCTCTGCTGTATCTTTCCCTATGAACCTACACAATCTACTCAATATTGACTGTCTGAATTTGGCCATTGTCCAACTCTTCCTGGCATATTTCTCATAGGAGCAATGTTTACGACGTTCAAGCTCCTATCAACAAGCAGCGCATTATCTGCTGGTGTGATGCAGCCGGAGGGTTCTCAGTTTTTGGCAGTTTTATCAAGTCCGCATTTCAACCAAGGAGTTTTATGAATTTTTCGAGTACATATGGTGCGGGCAAACAAACTTTTCTTTCAAACAACAGAATTCAGTAGCAGGCAGAAGGGTAAACGTGATGGTTTTGGGGCAATATAATAGTAAGAATCAAATAAAGTCAGCTGCTGGTTACATAAGATGCGAAGTTCATTCATGAGATTCAAATTTGTACATATTTAGAGAGACTCAGTGCATCATTGAGGTCCTATCGTAAGTTTATTAGTGACTTTGTATTAAAAGATCAATCTGAGTGTTTAATGTGCATAGTGGGCTTGTAAAGGATTAAAATCTGATACTCTTCCTGATGAGATGAACCAAGAACACAAGAACACCACAATACAATTCAACACTGTGTCTATTTATACACTGGAAACCAATAGCAAGGGATAGATGATATTATTGCCAGTTTTAGCATGTTTTATTGTATAATGTTGAGCTAAGAACAACTTTACGGTAATCCAATCTTAATTTCGTATATATCCATTATCCTTTTGGTCAAACAGTCACAAGTTACAGCACACATTTGCTGTAGCATTAATCTGTGAAGCTTCTGCAACGTCACAAAATGTGATTCCGTTCAGTGTTGCATTAGACTAACCTGGCAGGACAGGCTTCCTCCATGTGTTGCATACGTTGGAAGATAGTCTGGAAGTCCGCGGTTTGAATGGCCATAATCTTGTGGCAAATCCAGGACGACACAGCACCGAGGCGGGAGTTTTGGACGCGTAATTTTCAGCTTGAGAATTTCCCATAATTAAGATGGCGGCTGCAACAGAGCAAAGTTTTACCACTGCGTTGTCTTCTTGTTTTGAATGAGCTGGAATTGAAGGCTTTTCTGTTTAAGTGCATTCACGTCACTTCTGTGTTTCCTTTGGGCTTGTTAGTCCCGCCTCGAGGCTCGATTTGAACTGCTGCCCCAACCGCGGACACCAGACTGTCCTCCCATGTACAGAAGCCAGGCTGGCATTAAACTCCCTATACTTGACTCTTTTTTTTTGTAAGATAAAATCATTTTTTTCTATATTGTGAAAGCACTAATTTGTGAAAAAATAAGGCCAATGTGTGCAGTCTGCATTGTATTATGATACAATGTTGTTGGGATTACTGTATGAAAGTAATCCAACTACTGATTACTGATTGCTCTTTCTAAAAGTAATCTCGTTCCTTCTTTGATTGCTTTATTTGAAAAGTAATCTGATTACTAATTACTAGTTACTTTGGTTTAAAAAAAGGATGGAGCAACAGCTGATGAGAGCTTGGGAATGAAATTTATTGAAGTGTAAATCTTGCTTTGGCTGTAACTCGATTGAATGATGTTTAATAATGTTTACTGTTCTACACAAAACTAAACCACAAACTGTATATTTCATAAAATAAATGTACAGCAGCTGCGTTCGACTTTTGCTCAGGCCTTCATCTTAAAATGAATGTTTTCAGCTCACAATATTATTTAAAAAATTGACTTTTAATTAATAACTACCAGTTTTGCAATCGTAATCCCGTTCTATTACTCCGTTACTAAAAAGTAATCTAATTAATCTAACTCGGCCACACTGATTATGATCTATTTATCTTGTCAATGGTCAAATTGTCTGCATTTTGTCAAAGTATCGTTGAAATTGAGGTTGTGTTCACGAAGATCTTGTATTCCTGATGGGAGATTTGACATGAGTTGCTTATTGCATCAGTCGGTGTTAAATAACTTGGTACCAAAAGGGAAATATTCACCCCTGCAGTGAAGTGGCACTCACCTTTTGCATATTTAAATCCAGCTGATGTCTTGTATTGCCAGGCAGCGTGAATGAAATAGTCACACTATAGAGCTAGCAGCAGTAGCTAACTCCACTACAGTCACCTCTAGATTACTCGAGAGCTTTCAGATGTAACTAAATTAGCCACTGGTCTCTTCGCAAAGTGAGTCGTCAGAAGGAGCGCGGCTCATGCATGAATTAATGCTGTCAGGAAGCATTTGGGCTGAGGAGCTAACATTATCCATCACATGCAGTTACCTCAGTGGGAGGACCACGTCACTCTGGGACAGTGTCAGTGGTGCATGGGCAGGGGATAGTCAGGCTTTGAGAGTTCTGAATCAGGGACCGTGTGTGTAGTGGCAGAGTGGTTAGCTCTCTATAAGTTTGATATCGGGGAATTTGGAGTGGAATAGTTGCTCTACCGAATATTCAATCTTTTTCTGGTTTCTGTTCAATGGATTAACAAAAATGCTAGTTAAATAATAAGCAGTTTAAGGATTTTTGTTGTTGTTGTGGTCCTTTAAGAAGGTGAATGATGGCTCAGCAGGTCATGTGACTCTAAAATCAGGAAGTAAAGCATGGCTCTGAAAGCATATGCAACTTAATCCAGTGACATCTACATACATCCTGCACCCTTGGCAGCATTGTGGGTATGTATTTATTGTTAAATGAATGCCTTTATGTTTATGTAATGTGTGGTCTGTGAAAAAGTAAACTATAAATTATGGGTGATGCATTATTCTTAGTTAAAACTAATTAGCGGCCATAGTTTGTATGGAAGCAGTGTTGCTAGATGTACGAACTATCGTATTTGTACAATAATTTAGACCTCTGTATGATGTACGATCAATAATGCCAAAAATCCCCTAATGTACGATAATTTCAGAGCACCAGATAATGTCTGGTTTAATGCATTTTGCGCTCTCTGTCGGCCAGATCTGGAATCAGACTCAGCCTCCGTGAGGCTGGAGAGTGTGTGCAGGGAAAACTCCTGAATGAGCCACAGAGCGCGCCGTAACTTAACAAGTTTAATGAGTTAAGTCCGAACCACAGTTAGGAGGCTGAAACAGGAAGGTTAACAGCACTATCAGGCCTAAATTATGTTTGTTATGAGTGTGGGGCTCTAATTCTGACATGTATTGTATAGTATCATGATACGAATAGTCAGGTACCAGGCAATGCACATCCCACGTAATCAATCATAAATGCCTCTGAAGCTAACAAAGACGCTGAAGACTAATTAATGGGGGGAAAAAAAGGTGATAATGTAACAAAACATAATGCACATACCATAACATTGCTTTTCCATCTGCACAAACCCCAAATGAAATGTTCTGTCACAGATTGTCTGATGTAAACACACTTTGATAACATTGTATTGTATGAAATACATTTTATTTATCTAAATGTCAGAGAGTGTGGCAACAGTGGCACAGATGCAGAGTGGATCATCTCATAATCGGAGGGTCGAGGATTACCATTGTGTCCTTGGACAAGACACGTCACCCACCTTGCCTCCAGTGTCTGTGTACTGTATGAATGAGATTCTTGCTGTAAAGCGTTTTGAGTTCTTTATGTAGGCGGAAAAGCACTAGTTTGAGAGGCTTCCCTGTTCCAAAACAAATTACTCCTGTGGGAGATTAGTGAATGAAACTAATAAACTAACTGACTGAGTCCTTAGGTGTGTAACATTAACGTTTATCACCATGACTAGGAACAGAGCTCATTTCTTCGTCAATCTTTATGTTTTAACGCACACAGAGTACACCTCATCTTCACTCATGGGCAAATCACCTTTCCCACTCCGGTTCATTACTACCGTGACACAAGTTTAACAGGAGCCTGCTGGGTGTGAGACGAGAGGGGAGCCAGCCGAGAGCATATGCAAACCATCAGCTTTATAGAAAAGCAACACGTGCACAGTGGTGCGTGGCTCTTATAATAATCCAGGCCTTGGACTTTGCTGTAAAAGCCGAGTGAGTTTGAATGCAGACTTTTGAATGTGCCTCGGAGGATCTCGTCTTTCTCTGCCCGGCTGACACCTCTGCTGTGTGGTCTAAACTCTGTCAGACGACAGTAAAAAAGAAGCCACTACTGCATAACTCTCGTGAGCTGCTACTGTTTCACTGGTGGGATGGACACTGCGCTGCCAACTAGTGGCTGGGAGTAAAAGTGCAGCACCAAAGTTAGACGCTGCAATTATTTACCCCAAAAATCCAATCCAAAATCTATTTAAAAATAGATCCAGCATTTTGAGTTGATATGAGAATCGTGTACACTGTATATACTGTATTATATTGTAACACCCCCATTGATCACCATTACGTAATCACAGAGTTTGACACAATTAACATATAGCATTATTTCTATGCAAATCTCGATATTGTCTTCGCTGTTTTTGTATCATTTATTCGAGTAATCTCTTTTAAAAACAATACATTATTTCCAGCAGTGCTTCAAATGAGCTTCGGTGACAGCGCAATTTCCTTTGTGGATTAATAAAGTTTATCTAAGTCTGAAGAGTCTGCAGCAGCACGGCCTGTCAGCTATTTTAAATTACGGCTCTATTTGAAAAAAAAACAAAAACAGCAACACTAAGCTGCTAATAAAAGGAAGATTATGCACAACAATACTTTCTGATTTTAATATGTTCTCGTCTTTGCTTTCATTACAAACTTGTGCACTTTGTTTTCGTCTTGCCAGATTTAGTAATCGTTGTGTTGGGAAATGTATCATGTTGAACTTGTAGAGGTCAACATGATACAGTGGCCAGATGCTAAGGGAGGGGACTCTTATTGTATAGTGCTGTTTAATATGGGAGGAGGAGGAGTAGGAGGAGGATGGAAGTGGAGGAGGAGGATGGAAGTGGAGGATGAAGGAGGATGGAAGTGGAGGAGGAGCTGGAGGAGGAGGATGGCAGTGGAGGAGAAAGTGGAGGAGGAGGATGGAAGTGGAGGATGAAGGAGGATGGAGGTGGAGGAGGATGGATGTGGAGGTGGATGGAAGTGGAGGAAGATGATGGAAATGGAGGAGCAGGAGGATGGAAGTGGAGGAGGAGCATGGAAGTGGAGGAGGAGGAAGTGATGGAGGAGGACCATTCACGCCTATGTCTCAGTTTAGCTGTACATCTTATTAGTTTTGCAGTTGCACTATTGCCACTGTTTTGTACCCAAATGTCCCCATAGTTGTTGGAAATAAGCCAAGGAGGCTTTTATCCAATAGAAAATAATACATTATGCTCAGTTCAGGTTCACATTGTTTTTTGAACTTGGCTCTTTTTAAAGATAACGCACCAGTCAAGCGTTTGGAAACACTTTTTATGTATTATTTTCTTTTTTTTTCTTTTACTTCAAGACTATTTACATTGTCGATTCTCACTGAAAACATTCATTTATGGAATTACTGTATATATATTGTTTCAAAATGGCTGCTTTTTTCTTTGATTGCTACTTTTGTCATTTTCTCAATGAGCGTCACAATGTAGTCACCAGAATTAGCTTTCACTTCACAGACAGACAAACCATTTCAGGTTATGAAGCTCATAGAGAAAATGCCAAGAACAAAAGGCAAATGTGCCAGATTTGAAGAATTTAAAATGTAAAACTACATAATTCCATGTGTTCATTCATAGTCCCCTTTATATTTATATCCACAATGAGAATCATGCAATAGAGAAAAAAATAAAAAAATAAACAATACATAAAAAGTGTTTCCAAACTTCACATCGAAATGGAGCATTGTGATTCATGTATCAAAAAGCTAACATGTGCCCACCTCCTCAAAATAACACTATACATACCTGTACATATTTTAACATCTTTTCCGAGCATATTATTGAAAAGCACTGTTTTCCGTGTTATTAAGTATTATATAGCAGTTAGAGATTGAGTTTTACCCAGTTCAATCTATGGCAGTGCGAGGCCAAAGAGCTGCTTGTATCTCCACATTACTCTTATGAATGATTCATTGTTTACTGTGGTCGGTCGGGGGCATTTGTGCCTCGGAGCAGCGTGCCGTTCCACCACTGTCTTCTGTAGCTTCTTACGCTTCTGTCTTTTAATAATTTGTTGACATGGCCCTGCTGTTGTAGAGAAAATAACAGTGACCTCTCAGTAAGCTGGAGGTCGGGCCGTATCTAATGAAAGTCCAAAGTCTCCTGCATTGATTTCTAGCACGCTTCGCAGGCCGAATACTGAGTTGCTGTGTGCTTTCACAGGGAGACCATCTACTGCCAGAGCTTAATTTGGCCACGTACAAACTAAAGTTCTCTCTTCCGACCCAAGTATTTTCTTTATTTATTAACTGTGGACTTTCTTGACATTTCAACTCTGTATAAATGTTCCAACAATTTTAAGTTACCTGGTATGCTATTATGAACTTATGAAGTTGTGGTGGATTTGTTTTGGTTGTCCGAGAGTGTGCATGCTAGTCGGAAAAGTGATACAAAGGAAGAAAATATCTGTGAATTGTATTTTATTTCCTATTTTTTATATAGCGCTTTTCTATCTGGAGTAGGTACTCAAAGAGCTAGGCAATGTGGGTGAAGTGTCTAAGATAAGATCATACTATCTGCGTCACATGTGGTCAGTTATTGATCAAATTACCCTTTAAAATACTAAGCATAAGAGAAACTACTAAATTAACACTTTCAATGTGCTACTCTATAGTCACTGCTCATTCATTTTCCTAGTGAAATGAAATTTTTCCTCCTTTCATATATTGCAAACTTAAACAACTGTGAAAATAATACTGTGCATCGAAATATAAAGCATTTATTGTCCATTTCATGGTTTGAACGCGAGCATTTCTGTGACTATACCCTAAAATGTGACCTTGCTAGTTGTGAAATGTGCATATAAAGTCATCTCTAAGAAGAAACAGGATTTTAGAATTTGTGTGGACCGAAAAATAATTTATTTTACTTGCTCCCTCCTTAATTAATTGTAATAAAAAATAAATTTAAAACGCGCTTCGCCCAGCGTAGTGGTCTTCCTCGGGGCGTACAATCTGGTGTTGTAGTGGTTTAGTCTGGTCTTTAGTAGTTTGAGTTTAGTTTTTTAGCTTTGACATGCTTCCCTCGTGGCTTAGTCCTGGTTTAATCCTGGTTCAGTCTGTGATATTGTCCAGGTTTCGACTTGATCTAGACCCAGTTTTCTCTTGGTTTATTTCTGATTGAGTCCTTGGTTTTAGATCTGGTTTAGTCCTGGGTAATAATCGTTTCGTCCTGTCCCTGGGTTAGTCCTTTTTAGTTTGGGACTGGATTTCAGTCTCTGCTTTAATCTGGTTTAGACCTACAGTACTTTTCTCCTGGTCTAGTTCTGGTTTAACCATGACAGAAGAAGCAGTGAGTGGAGTAAAGTCTCAGCATTTGAGCTCAGAGCTGCGTTAAACATGAAAACCACTGAATCATGATATGACGATGTTCCCAAAAAAGCAGATTGTCCCGGAACTCAGATCACGATTTGATTTTCATCATCATATCGCCCAGCTCTAATTGTCCCCTATCATGATACGTATTAAAAGTGTATCACCCCAGCCCTTGCAAATAGTGGCAGATGCTTGACTTATGCCCTCGATTGTGTATAAAAAAATCATTTGCACTCAGGATTGGCGTGTGTCAGGGTCCACGTGCCGGAATGAGATGTGGCATTCTGTAATCGTTCTTCGAAGCTCGCAGTCACGCTCCTCCTTTGCTCCTCATTTTCTGATCGGAGCTGACGCCGCTGGCATTTAAGCCGAAATACCACGCGCCGTACATCAGCGCGGGACAGATACCTGGTAATAACGAGCCATTATGTGGGACTGAGATGGAGACGATATGGCACGTCTCTTAGATTAAAGAAAGATTAGAGATGTGGAGATAGAGCTGATTATACTGTGCTTCTAGTTAATGAGGGATTTTATTTGCTTGAAGAAGGTTGGGAGTTCAATTTGTGAGCGCACTGTCTGTTTGAGTGGAGTGTCATATCTTCGATCTGGAGACGAGCGTATTTGGTAACTCTGTCTTTGTATTTTTACAAGGACAGTACATATTGGTGATTTCTGTAAATGTGTCAGTATTAGCGATGGTTAGTTTTCAACTGTTGTCTCTGGGCAAGGTTTGTAACGCCAACATCAATTCAAGAAAGTTCCTACATTTACAAAAGTTCATAAATGTGTCCATGATCTACCACAATAGGTTCCTGTCACCTTGTCCTCATGCTTTCTCAATGTATGCCCAATTCAAGTGCATATTTTGTTCAAATTATTACCAACTTTGATGGTATAACGCCAGTGGTAGGCATTAAGCACAAGGTACACCAATGAAATATCAGTTTCATGTAGGGATTTTTGAGGTCCAATACTGATATGAAGGCCGTTGGAGAGACCGGTAGCCCATAGGTCCATATGATTCCTGATTAAATTTGTTGTAAATATCTTTCCTTTAGAACAGCCACTTCTTTAAATGAATACGAGCGATCGCGATGTCGTCACGTCTGTGGTTTTGGTAGGCAAAGTGAATATTTTTAATAAATAT
>OMNZ01109204.1:0-23962 GCA_900303255.1 Lesueurigobius sanzi | reverse complement strand
AGCAATATGTGACGTCACAGGTCTGACTATAAGAAAAGAAACTAGCATCGTTACTAGCAAAATATACTCCTACAACTGCTATAATATACAGTACATTGCAGTAGTACTCGCTGGAGACGCAAGACAGAATAAAACCTCAGCCTTTGGGGTTAGGTTATTGCAGTATTTAAAATTGCGATGTCGATTCGATATCAATTCATCTTGCAGCCCTAACAGTTACTCTAGAGCAGGTTATACACATTAATGTAGAAATATAGCACCCATCACTATAATAACCTATTCATTTTGCACATTATGGTTAAAATTATGGATGAAAAATGCATAAATTGTATCGTTTTCTCAAAATTGTGAACCCAATTCCCTTGTTTCCTTGTGAAAGCGTCTTCTTGTATTAGTTTAGCCGTTCATATTTCAGTCTTCTCTCCACTGTGAAGTATTGTGCGTGTTTAATAAGATAAGATAAATTTGAATTTACTTGTTACAACAGCTCTTCGGACAGGATCACACAGGGGGGTGCAAAAAGTCAGGAAATGTGCCATCAAGAAGAAAATAGTTTGCAAACAGTAGTAATAATACTGGAATAGGATGAAAAGTTAAAATTTTAAAAAGGCTAATAATGATAACAATAAAATAAGTTATCGTTTTCTGAACTAGAATACAAGTTAATCATCATTTCGCTGGTAAAAGGGTGACTTTTACTAACTTGAAACTGTCAGTCAATGGTTGTAAAATTGCCTGAAAGCTGTAAACGCAGGACGGGTCTTAAAACCTTGTCATGACACAAAGTTGAAGACCTAAAGCTGATCCATCACAGCGAGACCGGCCCCGCGCGAGACGAAACAACGGTCCCAATTTCCTCCTTGTATCCCGGGCCAATCTGGGAGGACATAGGGGCACCCGAGGGACCCGGAGCCACCAGCTGACTGCTCAAAAGGCACAATTAGGGGCCCTTTGTTTCGGCTGGAGGGCTCCCATTGTGGAGCGGTAACGTCATCCGTCACCGGGTGAGTGCTTTAGGTTTGATCGTTCGGGACGAGGGGAGTGATGGCGCCCCGCGGAGTTTCAATGGGCCCCTCTGACTGTGAGAGCGGCTAATGGTGATAGGTCATCAATACAGCGGAGACGTAGAGGGACGGTTTCAGACAAGTGTTAAATCTGAGCATAAGTTGTAAGATTTTGTGTAAGTTAAGTGGGCAAGAAAAAGAAAGAGGGGCATGGAATCCAACTGAAAATCCAACAGCAATTATGTGCTACATTTATAGGTAGTGTATGTAGGACTTTCCTAAATATCTATAAACATGACCCATCTGTGTCCTGAGATATGAGGCAGATGAATCAAATATGGGTTTTACTGATATTAAAAGCTGCTTTGGTTTACATTTTCGATTATGTACCCGGTACTTCAACTAGCAAACTAGAAATAAACAATCTATAGTAGTAGCAGCTGTAAGTAGTTACTCAATTGGACTAGTGTCAGAAGCAAGGTATCGACTCTAGGAGAAAGAGACTCATGATTTGTTTTTAGTATGCAAGTATATTGAGTTAGTTGGACATGTAAAAAACAAACGATGGACAGGACAAACAATAAGACGAATGGCCATTCACAAGTGCATTATATACAAAATAATTCATAGAGCAGATCAGTCTTCAGTACAAGAATATTTAAAGTGCGAGTTCAGATCTTCAATAGAAAAAGAAAAGAGAGTTCATTCAAATGTGCAAAGTGCACACGCAAAGGTGGTTCATTTCGTGGACCACAACATGCGAAAGCTCATACGGCCACAACAGTGGTTTGGTTTGTTGTTGGGTTAGAGTTTAGTTCAGTTTGAATTGTGCGTACAATTCAACACAATTCAAACTGCAGAGAATGTGTGGGTGGCAAAGGGGTTTTGCTACATGCCGCCTACAGGCCTGACCAGAGAAGGTGGTGTTCAGGGTTGAAGTAGAAGTTTGTGGAACTCAGGCTCAAGGCCCATCAACAGCTCGCCATCCAACTTAGGGACCTGGCCAAATTGAAGAAAAAAAACTTTTTATTTGTGGTTCCTGTAGTAATATGTAAATGTATACATCTGTGATCCAAGGAATATGAAGAAGCTGAACTCTCCTCTTTCCTCCCTCTGCTGTCCCCTGTTGCGTGCATATATTTTTGACATTACCCTCTGGTAATAATGATTGTTTGTTTTGACAATAAAGTTAAGTGAATCACTAAATTGAAACGGACCTTCAGACAGTGTTGGTTACAGTGGAAACATCATTTTTAACACAGGATTTCTATAAATACTCAAAAATCTCCATCCTCCAACTCTAAGCTCAAAACTGTTTTCACTTCCCATTCACAAAGTCGTACAGCGTCGGGGCCTGGGCTTAATTTTGCCATTATGGTGTGCTAATTCCACAAAATACACAAAATAACAACTGTCGCTTCCCAGTCCTTGTGTGAAAAAGCGATGAGAGAGAGAGAGAGACATCAGACAGGGATCACAACTGGGTCTGGAGATAACGACGTCTTTGTTTCAGAGACTCAAGTTCATAATTGAAGAATGAGACTTCGTGGAGAAACGCTGTCACCCGCTGCTGCTTTTGTTTACACGGTCTCATCTTTTGATTGCACATGTCTTCTTACTGGGAAATTAAGTTTGCGGGCATCATGTGAAAGCTGGAATTTAAATATCAGGCGGATAAAGCTGTAAACATGTCATTGTTGCTGTTAAATTGTTTCTATATACAGTATGCACTTCATTAAAGTATGACTATACTGGGTTAGTGTAGGGGTTGGTAAGTTTGCTATGGGGGCAGATTTCCTTTCATGTCAAAGGACTAGAGGGCGAAACTCTCAATTGCGGTCTAAAAAAGTACCAATTTATATATGATGAATCTGGGGGTTTGGGGGACGTCCCTTAGCAATTTTATAGGAATTGACCATTTAATAGTACTTTAACATTTGATCTCTGATGTGTGACAAGCCTGACGTTGTGTACCCCTGGCCTGTAGTGTTATCTATATTTCATCCATGTTCACAAATATAAGATCACACATGTTGGAAGATTTAGACCGTTTCCCAGAGTTAAAACAAATGAGTTATTCCTCATTTTTTCTGACCTTTTATGAATGTGTGTCACGGATACTGAAACAGTTAAACAGTTATTAGGCAGGTTGTAGGTTGGTGGTGTGGGCCAGACTTGGAAAAGTGAAGTTAAAAGTTTTAACGTGGAACAGATTTTATACCTAAATACACATTTGACATCAATAGGTCAAAAATGAGTATGAATCTAACTTTTTCAACATGGCTCCTGTAGCAGCGAGTCGATTTTTCATTCCAGTTTTAAAGACCAACTCATCCCCTGTTCCAAAGTTTACTCCGCCCATTCACCAAATTCAAAAACTGGTGTGAAAGGGGCGTGCCTGTAGGCTTCTGCGGGGGCGGAGCCGTTTATATTCCCCACAGCGGCAGAGCTGCTAACGTCACATCAGTTCTGTGTCGTCACATCGCCGGTTGAACCAATAAGGTGACCGACTCTAAAATGCAACAGCCATATAATTTTACCCTCGAGAGGGCGCCACACAGACGGTTTTAAGCACAAAAGTTAGATTTCTACAAATGTGCACTAAAATGTCAAAGTAATTATGGAGACATGTAGGCAACACTATTAGACACCCATTTATACAGTTAATCAGCAAAAAAAAGTTGATTTGGTGTTTAGTTGTTCTTTAAGCTCAAATATCATATACCGACTTGTACTCAGGTGCGACTTATATATTAAAATATATATAGTTTATATATGTTTGCTATTTTCACACTGATTCTGTTCTTTATGCTACAGTTATCTGAATAACGGTTAATATGTTACGTTAAAGCGACTCAACGGAGGTTGTCCATTTTCATACTCGTGACTGCCACCTCTGGCCGTCCGCGTAACTGCAGTCTCCATGTTAAGCTGGTGAATGACTGCTGCCTCGGCCCGAGGTGACAGTGCAGGCTTATAGCGGCATTTGAGTGGGATAGGTGTGGGCTCACAGTACAGCGCGGGACATTGCTGGAGCATGTAGGGGGTGGAAAATATATTTTTTAAATTTTAACTTCCGTAGAGTCCCTTTAACAAACCAGACACCTATTCAGTTTGTTGTTTATGCTTCCTGTAGCTGAATAACCATCAATGTGTCACACATACTGTACACCTATTCAGCCTGTTGTTCTCTATTCTATTGTCATTATAACTTTCCTTTCAAGATGAAATGTCTGTCAGAAATTGAAAGAAATAGAAATAGAAAGCTTTATTGTCTATCGAGGTAAAATTCATCTTTGGCTCACTGACACATAAAAACACAAAGACCAGGACAGTACAAAACAAATAGAAAGAATATTCTTGTCTCATTCTGTTCTTGGTCTCCCAAAAGTGCAACTTATAGTCCAGTTTAACTTGTATACGTTTTTTTTTCTTCTTCACTATTCATTTTTCGGGAAATACGGTACTTAATTCCACAATGTACAATGCAATGTACAATTTCACCCAAAGACTGCAGCTGTTTTAGACCATGATTAATAAACTTATGCAATAAAAATGTCTTTATTTTCCTAATTATTTTGATTCAAAGTTGGATTCCAGTTTAAATCTTTTGAAATGGCATTTAAGGCCTTGCATTTAATTCATTTCAATGTGTTAATGTTATTTAATGTCCCATGTCTCACTGTTGTGAACACTAATCATGCGGCAACATTGAAAAAGTGGGACAAAATAGGTGGGACGGAGGGACAAATGCCTAAATGGCTGTGCACTACAACCAAAAGACGGACAAGTGGTCACCAGACCTGCCACACGAAAAACAATAATTCTATATAATAAATACTGTGAACATCAACAACACAATGGTCTTGGTGAAATGTATCTAAAACTGTCCTGGTTCCGAAGACATTTTTGTCCCATCCCCCGACTACTTGCCCTCTCCTTGTCCTCGCGACTGCTGGTCAACTGCACCAAACCTGGTCTGTTAGTATTACGACATGGTTGACATGATTTGATTCCCTTCCCAGGAGCTCTGAAAGTGCTCCATTAGAGATATTGCTGTCGGGGCAGTGTGCCAAAACTAGCAGCCTGTCCCTGTTACCCATAGACTCACCTGCTGGGAGGAATCTGTGCCTTCACCAACAGGCCAAAATCTACCTACAGAACTGTGCAAAAATGTAGGTGTGAAAACTGTGTTGACCAAGTCTGCTCAGAACTGTTTTCAATGCACTTATCAAGTTCTCAAACATCCCGTTCTTGTGTGGTCTTGTTATCTTAGCGATATATCTTCGCAAGTGGCCATTATTGGTTGCTCTCGCTCATCATGCAAGACAGACTCGGTATTTCAACCACAACTGCAGAGGGACAGACACCGCAGGCCCCAAAGTACAAGTGTGCAATCGTATGATATAATTCAGCGGTGTCTAGACGCTATCGCAGGAAAGATGAAGACACTTAAGTCTGACATATTGGGTCATAAAATCTAAATTCAGGCAAAAACATCTTTGTCCAGACAGGGATAAAGAGCTTAGCTAAATTTGAAAATAAGAAACGTAAATTCAATGTCATTTATAGACTTTTTGGTTTTTGAAACTGACTGTATTTCAAAGCTTATCCACCAAGAGACAGTGCAAGTCGTGGCTGTTTTCTGTGTCATTTTCTTTGTGGTAAAGTAAAAGTAGTTACAGTAACAGCTGTATTATCTAATTTTGTTCAGCAAAAACACAAATGTTGATTAAACTAGGAAGCTAAAGTGGTAGCTGTAACGACCACTGATCACTCAACATTCATATGGGCAAGGTAGGATGAAGTGTCTTCTCCCACGACAGACAGCAAGCACCGGTCTGAGCTGAATTCATACCAACAACCCTTGGATCAGTGGACAACGAGTCAGAGTCAGGGGCATCGGACTGCCTTCCCAAGGCTAAACAATCCGGTAGGGGGCCTCAAAAAGCCAGTGTTTAAAGTAATATAGAAAAAGTGTGGTAACGGTCAACTAAGATGAGGCCCAGAATTTCAAGCTACACCCCTGGCCCCAGTAGGCCCAAGACTAGAGCACCCATCGTGGTGCTCTAGTCTTGGGCTAGAAAAGCCCATCTGATTTCAAAAGCAGATGGGAGTGAGCGTTCTCATTTTTCTTCAACTTAAAGGCCTTAAACCTGATTTATTTTTGGTTCACTTTGTTTATTCAGTTAGAAAAAAATGGAATGAGTTTGACAAAACTTTGACATCCCGACTTTCAGGATCACTGTCACAATAATGCTAACAACTAGCCTGCTAGTTCTGTCTTTTCACAAATGTCAACCTTTACAATTTTCAGAATCGGGACAGAACACATTTTATTCGACTTAGGGTGACCAGGCGTCTCAGTTTACCCAGGACAGTCCCAGTTCTGAGCCCTCTGACCCATGTCATCCAAAACCATTAATTTTTATTTTTGATATAAGACACTATGAGCTCAGAAGAGTAGAAATCTTCAATAAACATTATTTTAGAACAGATACAATGGGTTTTTGCATCTCTATTAAAGGAGTATGTATAAAATACATACATACATAAGATACATGCATTCTGAACAATAATTTGTTAAATAATCCTTGGAAATGGATGAACTGCTTAAAATCTTTTCTTTGTATTTTCAATGAGAAAGGCACATGTTTTTGTGTTGCAACATAAGCTTATGCTTCAGCCGATGCCTTTTCGGTCCAAGTTATGTAAAGTATGTGATATTGTTTTGTTTTGTAACTGTAATTTTGTTCGTTCATCAAATGACCAAAATAAATCAATCAATTTGTCCCAGTTTGACACAGGAGCTGCCACAGACTTTGGCCAATGTGATCCACAAAGTAACACTTCGCTTGAAAATGAATGTCTTTGGATCATACAAATGTCAATTACAAAGTAGAAACCAATTAAACACCTCAGGTCCATCCTGTCAATGCTGATTGGTGCGTGCCAGAAGACATTAACAAGCAGCGTTACCATATAGAGTGGTAAACAGGCAAATTCTGGCTCCCTGTCTGACCCTGCAACGAAAATTTGGTCAACCCAATTCCACTACCAGGAAAAATATCAGGTTCAGGGCCTTTAAACGGTAAACAAAACAGTTAAATTCCCAAATTCAATGAGTGTTTTTTATGTCGTCGACTCTGGTGTTAGAAGATGGAGAGCTGTCATGAGAAAGAAGACAGGGGCTCACAAAAACAAAAGGCCGAGTGTGTGCGCTTGTGCGTGGAGGGGGGTGTCCGGGGGTCAGTGTGAGAATAGGAAGACACGGATGCTCTGTGGCAGGACAGTGACATTCACGCGTTTGGACGTGGCTACACTGACGAGGTGCGCCTCCCACCGCTCGGCCAAGCTGTTATCGCAGTCGGCAAGTGTTTCCAGGTCGCAACCCTCAGCGGCACCGGCATTATTGGGTCGCGGTTTGGTGCCATGAAACCCGCGAGTCACCAGCGAGCGCAGGAGCACAGCCAAAACCATTGTCCGGGGTTGGTTTTTCCGATAGCGTACTCGCGCACACACACACACACACCACACACACCACACACACCACACACACACACACACACACACACCACACACACCACACACACACCACACACCACACACACCACACACACAAACACATGGGTCGATGATCCGCGCTGGCAGCCTCCATGGCAACCATCTGTCCCCCCTCCGCCCAGCCTCGGATTTGGGCACAGCGAGCGCCGGGCATGCCTTGACACATCTGAGTTAATGGGACAAAACATGGGGGGCGAGCGCGAGGACAAAGGAAGCCGGAAAAAAGAGTGGAGTCAATGGAGAGATGTAAACAACCCAAATGTGTTCAAATTTGGCTGAAAACAAAATGATTAGGGAGTTTAGATGTTTGTTAAGATGGGAAAGGTGTTATTTTGTTGTAGTTTAACAATGTAGGTCAAATTTACAAGCCACACTGTGGGACTATCAAGGTTATATGTTGCTTTGGCACATACAAGTAGAAGTGCACAGTAACGTTCGCTTCATGCTACAAGCTAGCAGTGAATTTCGAGTGCCATTTTTTTTTCTTCTCCAGGACAATCTGCTTGATTTTCGAATGTAAGAATATGCTCGTAGCCTATCAGAAAACATTTAAAGAATGTGAAATATTAAAAGCTTCTTCCGCATCGCTAGGCCACACCCCCAAGTATGATACCCAACCATTTAACAGTTTAATTTTGAGGGCATTAGATATATTTTGGAATTAGTAGCACTCTCTTGAAGTAGGACCATTTCAAGAGCACAACGTGATCCTCTTGAAACAGTCCTCATCTCTAAAAAGGTTGGTAAATTAAGATGAACTAAACCAGTGGTGCCCAAAGTGGGGCCCGGGGGCCAAATTTGGCACTCCAAGGGGTTTCATTTGGCCCTCGAGATAGAACTGAAATTGTAAGGAATGTCTACAGTGCAAAAAAATTATCTAAAATAAAATAAGATAATTTGACCCTGACCTTTGACCCTGACCTTGAGCAGGTAAATATATTTTTGCACATAAGATAAGAGTGAAATATATTTTGCACATAAAAAATAGGAATAACCTTTCACTTGAAAATTAACAATATTCTATTTGTATTGACAGTTTTTTACAAAATCCAGAAATGTTCACTTATTAAGATATCATTTTTTGCAGTGTACTTCGATTAATTTGACTAAATAGACTAGTTTTTTTTGCTAGTTATTGCTAGTTACTAAGGATGCCAAACCAGCATGTCCTACTCAATAGCACAGTTTTATGAATTTGGTCTTTATGTAAAAACAGTATTTCATCTTGGCCCTTTGCTCGCCAATACTTATCCATTTTGGCCCTTGACTTTGGGCACCCCTGAACTAAACGGTCTTAAAAGTGTTCTTCAAAGCATGAAATACATACCAAATGTGCTCCTAATGATCAGCAGGACACAGACAACACAATTTTTGGTGTGAGTTGTCAAAATAAAGCATATGGTCTTAAAACCTCATATTTGGGTATGTTCAAAGTAACATCAATCAATCAAATCTTGTCAATTAGACATTTTTCTTTCAAAATGTTATCCACCCATCTTCGCATCACAGTAACATAAAATTCTTTCTCCTGCTATAGATTCGAACGGAGCAGGGCTGGTTCAGGAGGCGTGGCCAGAGCTACGCAACGCCACGAGACGCTAAACCATGAACCGATACGTCTTCTCCTGTCGAAAGAGCCGCGCTGCGTTTCCTTATCACCGCTGCGCCACAGTCCTCTTCAGCGATGACACTGGTGACCCAACGTCTCTCTCAAAGCCCCCAGAAAGTCTTCTTTAACATGCAAACATTAGCGCCTTTGTCGATTCCCCGGCACAAAGCAGAGCCACGCCCCCCCACAGCAGCCAGTACAACCAGGGATTACACAGCGCCTCAGCGGCACATGATGGAGCCTCTTTTGATTGCAACCGAATTTTGAGACTTGTGTTATCTCTATTGAGCAGATCGGGCCACCGCACAACAGAAAATAGCCAACTATAATGGCGAAAAAGTAGCAGCGATAACTACATTCAGCTTGTTGGAGAGTAGAACTGAGAATAAAGTGTATTCTATCCAAGTAAACTTTGCATCTTCTCAAAATTTGAAGATTTTCTGTGCTAAACTAAGCTCCTCCTTTTGGATTCCAATTTCCTTTCACCATCTTTTGAAAGAGGCCACAGCAAAAGTGACTGAACCATGACCGCAGGCAGATGCTCCACACTTCACACCCTCCTTCCCCCCAAAAAATAAGTCAAGACTAATGCTCCTTAAGGCTTTTTGGCCTTATTAAAATAACCACAAACAGCCAGAACCGTCAAAGATGAGTCACTTAGTTATACCAATCAAGAATAGTCAGTTGAGCCAAACTAGATAACTTGGGTAAAGTTAGAGAGTTTAGTTATGTTTTTTTGATTGCAAGAGAGACTTATAATGAAAATGCGCAAAAGTCCAAATTTCACACTGGTATATGTACAAACACTGCTGTATATTTGTACAATCTTAAAACAAGTACCAGATTTTCTCATTAAAAATGGTGGCACTTACTCCTCCGGATTCAGTCCAGGATTTGATCAAGTCTTTGGCAGCCGACAGGGGCAGCGAGGCGACCCAAGATCCACCCTCTGCTCTCCCCGACTCCGTGGGTCGAGCCAAAAAGCGCCGTCCTGACGAGCCAAAGCACCAACACAAATGTTAGCCTCAAGATCCTGCCACTTCCAGACAGTGTTCGGGAGAAGTTGCCATATTGTTCCGGTGCAGTGGGGCTTCGAGGAGATACAAATGTTAACTTGGCTTGGTAATGCATTTGCCAAAACAGAGCAAGTGAAGATTTTGCCGGTACTTTACAGCATAGTGATAGGATGGGACCTAAAAAGTGATATGTTGTAATGTATGTATGTAAACGTAATACTAGCAGGGTTCCCACTCTTTCCCACTATTTTCCATGACATTTAAAAGCGCAAAAACAACATAATAACATTGTGATTACGTGTTCTGTGTTCCTCTCCAGCCTCCTCACTCACCAGTGCCCCCTGTGTATGCGATCCAGTAATGCAGTCCCTGGCTTTGTGGGTCTGAAGAGATTTGAGCTCAGACGTGTAAAGCATACGTTTTCTTGGGAACATGGGGGAAATGGGGGGTTCAGGAGTCCCCCCCCCCCTAGGAATTTTTTTTTGTGTTCTGGAGCAGAAGTCTTTAGTCTTTGGTGTCTTTTTCCAGGACATTAGTCATTTTTTCTCATTTTCCATGCGTTTTCCATGACTAGAAAACAGGCAAGTAATTTTCCGGGTTTTCAAGGTATTCCAGGTAGAGTGGGAACCCTGACTATGTGACACAATATCCACTTTTTTGTTCATATCGTGCAGGCCTTAAAAGTAGTAACACCGCCATTACGCAAAGAAACAGGACACCGCTCTACTTTGTTTCATGGTAGTACTAAGCCTAAAGTAAAAACTAGAAAATTTGGTAGGTATTTTATAAATGAAGCTGAAGCGCAAATTCAACCTGGAAGACTAATTACAGCATCACCTACATCAAGCCAATGAGAGTGTCCACGGAGCCGCTCCTCTTTCTCAGCCTATCAGCGCAGAGCTCACCTTCATCGCGGCCAATCATCTCCCTCGGTCTGGCTTTTAAACCTCCCACAATCACGGCTCGTCCGCTTTCCAGCTGTGCTGCAACCCCCCTCCACCCCATCACCGCCTCTTTCACCAGGGCTCCTCTCCACTGCTTCCTCACAGGCCTCCTATACCACCACCAGTGTCCAGGCTCCGGGGGAAGTCATCCCTACTCAAATCTACCTATCATGCTAACACCAATTCATACATCAACGACTTCTGCCGGAGTCTGTTCGCCAAACGAAATCATGTCAATAAATCTTCCTAATCACTGCTTTGTCTCTGTCTGAGTCTGTCCAGGTTGAATTAATAATCGTAGGCAAAAATTCAGGCTTCATCTGTACTCTGTAGTTGAAGTGTAGGACGTTTCGATCTTAGTCCAAAGATCGTCATCAGCTTAATAACGACTTTAGCACACTTGTGGGTCTCTTAAGAGTAAACCAGAAGGAGGAGTAACCTCTAAGCCCCTCCTCTCTTGGTGCTAAAAGTAGGAGAACATCTAGCCTATGGCTGGTTACCTCTCTATTGTCTCTATTGTAATTAATAATGTGCAAATAGGACTGCAAAATACTATATCATTCATACGTATTTCTATCTTCCTATCGTTATTACGTTGGTGTAAAGAGCAGGTAATATTTTTTTTGTTCAAATTAGTTTCAAAATTGAAAAATGCTTTGTTTTATTAAATAATTCTCTGAATTAAAGCGGCTATACCTTTTTGTTTTTGCTGGTAGTACTAGTATTAGAGTGAACTGAATGTGGACCCTATTGTGTTTGCAGACATTTGTGTGAATGAAATGCTGCAGTGGGGTGGTACCTCCAGGGTAAAGTTCTTTAATAAAACTCTAGATCGGACATGACTCTCTTTAACGTGGCAAAGGTGGCGGCCATCTTGCTATTGTCCGCTGAGGCTTATGCTCATAGACAGATACAGTAATTGTTTTTGATTTGCTGTGTTGCTGATAATTCAAGGTATGTCAGTCAAGAGATAGAACTCTGAAATGTGGAGTTTTGTAAATCTTAGCACTATTGCACCATTCATTCAACTGTATCACTGAGCGAAATATTGGTCAAATTATGTTTATTTTATTCTTTCAGCGCTGTGCTCATACAAACAAAGTTAAGAAGCGAGAATAAGGAGGTATTGCTCTCATTTTTTTTTTTTTTTAGCATATATAGAGCTTTGGATTGTGATGTCACACATGGGGCATGGCCAGCACTTTATGTTGATGTGTATGTGGTTGAGGTGCCATCTTACCGGGCCAAACAACAAACTGCTAACTGTGGAACTACGGGAAGCCAGATGGACAGGATAGTTCAGGATAGTTTGGGCCTGTTGTGTAGTTGACTCGACTGCCATGTTAGAACGCACCATCTACGAGGGAATAATATTGAAAATGGGTTGTGTTATCATTGTTTTGTGGTCCTGAAAAATGGTGGCAAAATTCCCATAATGCTTTGCACTGTGATGTCAGTTCCAAAGCTCTATCGCACTAGCTACTTCAAAAGAAATTATAACATAAAAGATATGAAACAATAAAATCAAATAATGCTAAAACTTAAATCAGGTCAGTCAGTATTTGGGAAAAAGTCATGAAATGAACAGAATTATTTTAAAAAGCATAAAAATTAGTTCCATTTCCTATTGGTTTACATTGTACTATAGCTCCAAAAGGACAGTCACAACATGGCCACCAGAGCTTGCCATTCGTTCCAATGTATTACTATGGCCATGTCCTATCTAGAGTTTTATTGAAGATCTTTGCCTCCAGGGTATTATGAGCGATCATAAACCCAGAAGTAGCACTGATGCTAAAACAATTAGCCTATTGTAAACATCACAGGGTCACTCTAGCTTAACCTTTTTCATTTTGAATATGGACTTTAAACTAAAATGGATCTTATTTCTTAGAATATACAGTAGATCTACATTTTGCTACAATCTCTTTGGTTGAAATTACTAAAGTTATTGGCCCCTATGTACTTATTTTTTTACATTACAAAGAAGTACCTAGTTTGATCTCAAAAAGATATCTTATTGTCCAAATGTAACGTCTAAATCCTATACCTTTGACAATAAAACCGTGAAGCATTGTGAGTCCTATTAGCCACTTTCATTTTGAAAACCAATACTTGCGGCGCACTTGAAAGGCGGCCATATTGTTTAATTAATTCACTATCTCCGACACAGAGTGGTGAAAATGACATGATCTGGGATAATCCCCCTAGAAATATTGGCCCCAAATCCCTCCGTCTTCTTCCAAATAATTCTGTAAATCGAAACTACTCTATTGCTGCATGTATCAGCGCCGATGCGTGCACTGCCTGTTATTGCGCCCTCCTATTTTTGGGGATCCTCGCTCTCTCCCTCTCGGCTAAAGGATATCCTGATTAGAAAAGAAGAGGAGGAGGAGGAGGAGGGGGGTGAAAAAAAAAAACGCGACGAAGCTCTGGAAGCAAAAAGGAGAGCTCGGTAGAGATACAGAGAGAAGTCATTTCCTGGCTTGTATGGGCAAAACGCTATCTGCTTGGAAAAACCTGGCGCGGAGATGCCAGATTTCTCCTCGACGAACATTGATAACAATTTGTTCATTTCCTCACAACAACGAAAGGGGGGAAAAAAATCAAATAGTTTTGTTCAGGAGTCTATTTGAACATAATCGCAAGGATCTTATGTTATTGGAAAGACGGCTTATATAGTAATGCTGCATCAGGGCTCGCGTTGCATAGCTGGAGAGAGCAGCCGGTCAGAATATCCCACTTTTTTTTTCCTTTTTTTTTGTCGCTTAGCAGTTTCTTTCCAACAGAGATTTGCATTTTAATGGAAGGCGAGGCTTTTATAGACTTCACGGCGGCGTTAGTGGCACCACAAGTGGCATCATTAAAGGAACTAAGCCGGATTAACTGCGATGCTGAGGTCAGATAGCCATGCGCCGGTACACAACCTTCGCTCGCTGCGGGATTAGACAGGACTCGATCGTCGGGACGCACTGCAAAAAATAGACGTCTAGATTAGTTACAGGTGACACATTATGCCAAATTTTCGGAGCTTTTTAAATGGTGTTACCTCATCAAACCAGCGTGAATGAAATATTTTTGTGCTTCATTCACACGAGTGCGGGTCAGGCCATCACATTAGTATCAGTGCGGCAGAACTATATGTATTAGGTGCGCTGGCTTTTTGCAGTGGTGGCCAGTAACAAAGTCAATTTAAAGTACTGTACTTTTACTTGAGTGGTATTTTTGTTGACAACTTTTAACTTTTACTCCACTACATTTGACAAACAAATCTAATACTTTCTCCTCCACTACATTCACACTCTCGTTACTTAGTGCAGACAAATCGGTTGTGTCGTGTTTTTTTCTCTGATTTAATATCATTATCATGCCCAGTCTGGAACAGAAGGTGGTGCAGATGTATAATTCAATGCCACTAACCATACAATGGTTTGTCCCTCAAGTATTTACTAATTTTGTATCAATGTGTGTTGTTTTTCTATTCTTTGGTCATTTATATCTGCCCGAGTTAAACCAGAGTGAACTGAATAAGTTGTGTTGTTAGTTGCGGGTCCAAACTATTCTTTACTTTCTAGCCTCCCAATTCTTCACAGGGATGAGTTTTTACACTGCAAAAAGTGATCTAAAAATATGTAAAATCTTCTTAAATAAGTACTGTATGCTTGCCCTTGATTTAGCAGATAAGATTATTTTCCAATGGAGCAAGTATTTTGGCACTTAAGAAAATAATATATATTACACTTAAAATTAGATAACTTTACTGCACAAAATGTGTTTCTTTTGAATGTCTTATTTCAGAGTTTTTCAAGAGTTTTTATTTGACAGAATTACTCAAATTAAGGTCAACAATTTAAAGTTAAACACTTTTGCAGTGTAAGCACATTTCACAACTTTTTGAATATTTGTTTGAATGTGGAATAGTTTATAATATACATAAAAGGAGGACAAAACAAGCTTTGTTCCATACTAGAAAAAAATCAAGTATAGGGTCTTTAAGATACGTACGTATTATTGAGACTGAGATAAATAGGACACATTCCTGACGTATCCTCATCATGATGAGGTTTACATAAGTGCCATCAGCAGAGGACACACTGGTAAAAACATAAATGAACACCTACGTGCACAGGATTGAGTAATTCTGTTCACTTCATTTATTCCTACAGCAGAAACAATCTGAGCTGCATTTCCTGGATATTGTTGCGTAATATAGAATCCAAAAGTGTTCTCCGCATTTTCAAAGCCCTTGAACCATCACTGGACCCAATCTGAGTCATTACACGCCCAAACCGTGTTCATCACTGCATTATCGATGTGTTAGTATGCCTAGTTACAAATAGTGGCTTGTACCTCGTCTTTGCCATGGTTAATTCCCAGCGCAGCCAGCAGAGGGCGCTCACAGCAACACTGGTGATGCTTCAAAGAGAAACCTCGATGATGCAGATTCTAACCCACATTTGTATAGAGTCCTTTTTTTTAATTTAGTTTCTTGGTTTGCCTTTTTCTTACTATAAAACTGCTTTCCACTAAGTTGCAATCAGAAAGATGTGCATTTAAATTGAAAAGCCCATATTTTTGCTGAACTATTTTCAGGTTTTTACCAGGTTATAATTTCGCAAGAGCTCAAAACTTTCAGCAATCCAGTCAGTATAATTTAGCTCTTCATCAATCCAGAATTCATCAATAACTAACAGTAACATATCATATCAAGGCCCTCATTTTTGCAGTGCTCGGAGGTGAAATGGGGGTGGGGGGGGCAGAGGAGCAGGAAGAGAGAGGAACAACTATAGACACCGTGATAGAAAAAAAAAAAGTGTAGAAAGACATACGAGGGAAGAGGCGACAGAGGGAGAGAAGGTGATGAATTGCTTGTAAAGTGGGTCCTCTTCAAGTCGAGGGCCCCTCACATCCTTTTTGGCTGCAGTTCCACTTTTCCCACAAACTGACAGAGGAAGGAAAATGCACTTGGGGAAAATGTACAAATTTAAAGCTTTGAAATGACAGTCTGTGCACAGGAACGCTCGGTGAAATTGGCACAAAAATATAGAGTGATGACAAAGTGGCAACTCGCCGTGTTTAAAAATAACCCAAATCCTTTTACCACTGGCTACTCACTGCAAAAAGCAATCAAGGAATAAGCCATTTCTTTCTTGAAAGAAAGTATGCTAGCGCTTTAAGTCAAGGAAATCTACCAGAGGGACAAGTTTTTGAATTTAAAGTAAGAATAAATATCTCATTGGGCCTACAAGTCAAAATTACTCAATTATGGTCAACTATTCTTTGTTTGGGAAGTTTTAACACCATTTTCTGCAGTGCTTGTACACAAAGAAGCAAGCGTCATATCCATTTTCTCCCACCTACAAAACTTTTGCACCATCCAAAGTCTCACATTCGCTCTTGTTTTCCAATTAACCTTTGGTGCGTCCGACCCGGCGTGGAAAAGACATGGATCAATGCCCTCCGCGATTACCATCTGCACCGCGGCACCTACAACAACGCCTGAAAAAAAGAAAAGTGGCTTTGCTAAATGCTTTGTAAATATTAACCGAGTGGCTATTTGCTTTTAGGTGCGCAGGTTTAACCGCATGCCAGGCGGAGATACAGAGGCTCGGTGTTGGACCGTGTCAAAAGCTCGTCCGGTGGAGGCCTGGGGAGCTGGGAATAGAAAGAGGACGAGGCATCCAAGTTTGTGTCACTTCATGTTTGGTGCTTTAAAGAGGGTCCACCAGGAGAGAGGTAATCTAAGAAAACATGCACAGAGGAGACTGGAGCGACTGGGGCTTACATTGTGTATGACAGCTTGGACCCATTTCGCCAGAACATACAGTGGTTAACAAACACAATTATATTCAGGGTGTTTGGGTTTTTTGTGATGTGGGCACAGGATCGGACTTAAGAAGGGGTAAACAAAGGGCTGGGTCAAGTAATTGGAAATAATCAAAATCGTAATCTCAATAAGCATCAAGGGGATTACTTAATTGTTTGATTGAGATTTATTGAGCAACAAGAAGAAGCAACAGCAACAAAAGGACATAAAAGTGTAGGAAGAAGTAGAAACTTGTATACTCCTACCCCTTCTTCCAAGTCTCAGTTACAGTGCAGTGCAGTAAGAAATACATTTACTCGGGCTGTCAAAGTTAATGCTTTAACTCACGATGAATCAAAAAATGAACATTTTTGTATGTTTTCCGGAAGTATTTTGAACCTTACTTTGTGCCTTATTGTCAAGTACAGCAGCTTTCTGTGTTAAATGGTCCTGAAGTGGAGAGGCTAGCTAAAGTGGTTTATAAAATAAAATAAAAATGAATCAAAAAAGCATATTGATCAATAGGCCGAAAAATAATCATGATTTCGTCTTTTGTTTTGCCATATTGCCCAGCCCTAGGTAAACAGACTATAACTGCCACTCTGCAACCATACTGTACATAAGGGCCATGAGCGAGTCCCATGTTTTATAAAACTTCTCTATAGGAATTATCCCATCAAAGTAATAATTAGAAAAACAAAAAAAAAAACACAGATGCAGCAAAGATGGTTCTCGTTCAATCCACTCATGAAAGGGAGGGACCGTTGCAGCAATACTTCAAGATAATTAGGTGAAACACCCATTAGTACCCGCATACCATACTTTTGCCGAATCCAGTCGGGAGAAAAGCACAAACGTCTCTTTGCTCCTGTTTCAAAGAAGAAATCGTAGGTATTTTCAGCGAAAACAGTCAATTGCGGCATGAAAAAGTAGCCATGTTTGTTATTCTTCAGCGTCTGGTGCGACTTCATACCAACATGTCCCGCCTTAAACCCCAATAAAGGCACGTCATTGGTCCACACAAATGGCTGAGTCGAGCCGAACGCAAGTGATTGGACTCTTTCAAGATGTATTTTCCCTAGTTTGTGAAATCACAAATCTCGCGGAAATACATCATGCAGCGCAAGGTTATCAAAAAGGTGCACTGTGGAACTTTTTGTGCAAAAAAAAAAATCATATTAATGCGTATTTGAGTAAAAATCCCATTTAAAATTTCCATAGACTTGAAAAATTAAAAAAAAAATTATTAATCACGACGGAAGCTAATCAGCTATGTGCTAACTGCTGACCATAGCACGGATAATTTACAAGAAAGAAAATACCAAATACTTGAAGATTTTTATTGTATTTTTTTTTTTAATGGGATTTTTACTTCCGGCATCGGCCAAAGGGATTGGCGGTGCTCCATTGTCCCAGTGGATATGGATCTTTAGCATGGAGCCTTTACTTTTCATCAAAGCGGCCTGTATGCCGCTCCAGGATAATTTTTGGGGGGCGACTGGTTCACTGCGTTGCCATGGAGTGCGTCATAAAGGCCGCTGTGATGAAAAGTAAAGACACCATGCTTAACACTGATACTGCCACTGGGTTACTAACTAGTTAAAGACACAAATACCAAGGTTTTTTAGAATAAAAGGTTTCACAAGCTGTCTCTAAGCCAACATTTCTTCCTGTTTTTCGCTATCGTAAGAGAAAATGTCATCTGAGCTTCATTAAAAAGAGAAGGTCAAAACAAAAACAAAGACGCAACAAATTCTGTTGCATTGATCATGATTTCTGCTTTATGGAAAATGAATAAAAGAGACAAATTAAAGCACATGAACAAAACAAACATTATACATCTTGTCCGCCTAGAATGAGACAATTTAGTCCGTCTGAAAAGGAGTGGGGGGGAGTCGACGCTTGTATAATCCAACCCCTTTTCTTGTGTACTCCGATCATCTCGATAACATCATAGTTGCGACAGGCCAGAGATGTAATCCTGATTCTATTAAAACTTGATCATTTGCACAGCCATACGCAAAAATGTAAACTAGCACAATCTCCCATGCACGCCCACATGGAGCCAAGAGCAGCTAAAGCACATCTGATGTCTTCTTATAGCCAACGCACAAGTGTATTTTTGTCTAACCCAGCATCCCTCCACTGAGAAAGCACCCAGGCGTAGAGTTCACAGCCCAACAGTTGTGTGAAAAAGAGCTTATGTGCCCGTATGTATGTGTACGTGTATGTGTGTGTGTGTGTTTTAAAGGGGGCCAGATTATGCATTGTGATATCAGACTAGGTTAGCGTAGCGTGTTTGCATACAGGGTGCTAGCACAGCCTCCGGGGGTTTATAAAGTTAATCCCCGCACACGTTTCGAATGCTCACCGGCTGATTTGGCACTTTTTCAGAGAATTAGACCACCGACCGAGGAGGCTTTGTTGACGCGATAGAAAAGTTGTCATGTTTAACAAAAATCCCAACCTGCTGCTGCTTTCTCTGCCCTTGGAATGATCCCTTTAGTTCAGAGACGGCTTATTTTAACTTTTAAATCGTTAGCATTCAGCATCAGACACTTGGGCAAATGAGTAGACACAACGGAATAGGTCACATGAATGGACAATAGTTTCTTCAGCAATCAAATTTATACTTTCTCTGGAATAACTGTGTTAGTCAGAGCTGGAATTAATGTTCCAAACCTAAATAAAAGTGTGGTTGTACTGTTAAAACCTCTGCTAAATGCCCCAATTGAATGTTTGACTGCATTGACTGTCTGAGGCCCTCCACGCTGTATATGCTTCAATGATGAAAAAAAGTTTGGATTCCCCTCTTCATAATAATCTATTCCCGAATCATTACTCAACAAAATAGTGAATATATAAGAACATTTTTGTAGTATTTTTAAGTCAAATGGAATGAAATCAAATCTACTGTCTTAATAAAACATTTGTGACCAGCCATGGCATGTAGGGGCATTTTGAGTTATTCGCAGATTCTGAAAGTGTAGTCTCCAAGCTTTCCAACAATGTGTAACACATGGGAATCTGATCATATTTGGAGAAGTTGTGGCCATTTGAAGGTAGGCCCTACAGGAGAAAAGCCTTCTCTCTGTACCACTGTTATCTGAAACATGGAAAGGCTTCTCCGTGATCTCAACTAACAGATTCTGGGGAAAAAAAAACGCTTGAATGTTGTGCTGCCGACGTGTGTCCCTTGTTTCCATGACCCGTCACATTCTATACTTATTTATCAAAGGAGACGCATGCAAAATCAACTTGTTGGAGCTTTTGACCATGTTGGATTGTCATATTCCCTCATCAACCTGGAGTTGTACTTTGCTTCATTAATGCAGTATTGGAGTAATCCGGTTTCTACTTCTACTGCAGAAGGTCAGATTTGTATTTCCTGAGCCCTTTTGCATTCAGACTGCATTTTTTTTAAGAGTACCATTGATTTGCTAGCATGCCGTTGACTAAAAATGGCAGCTTGTACTTTTGTATTTTCCCAATATAAATTCCCTGCTAAGAGATGCTAAGAGAGTAGACCTTCCACTTCAGGTGATATGATGTGACTAAATACATGAATATCAATATAAAAACCTCATGCACAAGATTTTTTCTAACACTTTTGTGCTTTTAGTTCATAGTAAATGCTCACTCACCTGTTGTGCAGGTGGGCGTGGCAGTCAGGTGACGCTCCAGGCCCGATCTGAATGGACAGGCCTAAAACAAAAATAACAACACAAACAATTATAAACAAACTATTAGCGTCTTACTCCGTCGTATCGTTTGCCGAAGCACTGGGACACAGCGAGCCCGAACCCTGCAGCGGCAACGAAAGCCGCTCGGAAAATAGTTTGTGGGGAAATTAGCTATGAGGGGATTAAATTACAGATTAAAATCAATAGGAAAAACATCACTTCATGGTCGTCTTGATTAATGGTCTCTCCCCAAATGATAAATTAAACTTGAAAACTTTCGGTACACATTATTAACCCCCCATTTTCTAACTCATTTAAAAAGCCGCGGGCCTATTTCCCATTATGTTGATAATATGGGTCGGGATTGCCAAAAAAAACTCTTGTGTGCTAATTGCGCGCTGCTTCAAAAAGCCATTTTCTGTTAGAGTGCACAAATCCATTACGGCCTCCTTCTTAGGCGGTATAATGGGGATCGAATTAATGCAGGGTTTGAAAACATGTGGCCCGGGACTCCTAAAGATATGATTGATCATCTTATTTCTGCCTATTCAAGCGCTCTGGTTTGGTTAATCGATACAGTTGCCTCACCTGGATCTCATGGCGGCGTGCTAACGAACATACGGCTACAAAAAGCTTCCAAATCGTCAAATTTAGTCACAATTTAAAAGGGTTAGCTTGTGTCTTGTGGTTTGCATTCTGTTTGTTCAAAAGCCTTATACCCATCTTTTGCCTATACCCAATGAATGGAAGTATTAACCGTTAGTTGTGGATTCTTATTCTTTCCAACACATTTCCAACATTTCTCACAAAGAGGAGTTTTAAAGCATTATGAGTTTTCTGGAGCCAACAAAAACAACTAGTCTAATAGGCAAAAATTCTTCAGTCTTCATCTGTACTCTGTAGTTGAGGTGTAGGACGTTTCGATACTCCAAAGATCGATCTTTGGAGTAAGATCGAAACGTCCTACACCTCAACTACAGAGTACAGATGAAGACTGAAGAATTTTTGCCTACGATGGACAACTCCTGTACGACTGAGAACCTAAACAAACTAGTCTAATAGTTCACAACCAGCTGTTTTGATCAACTTGAAACTGACAAAAGCCCTACACCTGATTTTTTTGTTCACTTTGTTTAGTTAGTTGTGTCTCACACTGGATCCTAAATCTGTGCTTGCGGGTTCGTTTCAGCCTCAGTGAGACTTAAAAAGTCATTCAAATCAATATTACACACTCACAGCGGAGACACAGCATCGAGTTTACTTTGGGCGGATGCCGCGGACACAGGAGCAGCCCCTGATCAAACTCACGGGAATATTACGAGCAGACCGGAAGTCAGGCGCCGACAGGGGAGAAGATCCGGTGAGTTTCAAAATAAAATCGACTACAACCTTGGTACAAACTCGCGGTAATTTGGCGATATTTAAAAAAGACACACACACGGCCATGGCGCGATCACGGAGGAGCTTTTACGGGGGATATTTGTGCATAAGGACTACAGTTTCATCTTTGAAGAGGAAATATATCGCTGTGTTTGGATTTTAAGGATTTCAGAGCCCGGGCAGCAGCAGAAAGAATGAGGCATATGTGGGCTACTGGACTTGCTAAGCTAAACTAGCTATAAAAACGCTGTGCCAGTTATTCCGTATGTACGCAGTTGTTATCGCATAAAATCCTGTGAACTCGTGGGTTTGAGGGAGCTCCACGCCGTATGGTGCACCCGTAGGCAAATGTACTCAGTGTGAGTGGCAGTTTGAGGAAAACGCAGACTGGATCAGGAACGAACCCGGACAGAAGTCAGTGTGAGCCGGGGGCCGGGGGTCACTCAAGCCTAACTTTCCTAATGCATTTCTGACATTCAAATTCAGCACATTACACAACTTTCAGGCTCCCTTTTCAGGGTCACGGTCACAATAATGCTAACAACAACTTGCCTGCTAGTTCTGAAGTGGAAAATATCTTTACAATTACATCACATTGTTATTTCTACATCTTCAATTTACTGAAGGAAGACAAACCCAATTTATTTTCCATCAGAAACAAAGGTCCCTAATTACAATACTAGAAAACAAGAAGGCAAACTAACACCTGACAATCATCTGGAGACTCCATGTGTGTTACTAAAGGGCCTATCTCACCGGACTTCCCAGTGACTTCTCAGAGACTCAGAGACTAAAAGGCCTATTTCACCTCCCATTGAGACTAGTTAAAAAACTGGGGTAGATTTGAGTCTCTGAGACGTCTCCAGGGAGTTGCGGAAAATCCAACATGTTTGAATTTTTCGGACACTAGTTGGAGACTTTTTCCAAGTCTCCATCAGGTCTCGGGGAGGTCTCAATTCAGTTGCGGCAAAGTCTCGGCGATGTCTCGAAGACTCAGAGACCTCCTTGACACGTCTCCCTGCTCAAGTTCAAAATAAGTCCACAAAGTCTCTGCGAAGTCTCCACAACTGAATTGAGACCTCTCCGAGACCTGTTGGAAACTTGAAAAAGTCTCCAACTAGTCTCCCGCAACTCCCTGGAGACCGGGAGACTTCGCGGAAACGTCTTGGAGACTCAAGTCTTATCTCTTAGTCCGGTGAGATGGGCCCTTTAATGATTATCTATGACTTAAACGTTGATTGTTGAACCTTCTTGTAATTTATGGAGCTTCCCGCTCTGTAAAGCATTTTAAAAGTCATTTGTATGTCCGAATGGTTCTCTAAAAACAATCATAACATGTCAAACCCTCAGTATTTCAACAGGGCAATGCCAAAGTGGATTGAATGAGAGTTTTTATTATGTGTGGTCTATTCTCCAAAGCCTATAATGCTATAATTTATATGCAAAGCCAGTAAAAATTGCTGTATACCTTCCCCAAATTGCGGGTTTGTGTTTTTCATCTTTTCCAGTGCACATTTTCACAGTTGCTTATTTAAAAGACAATAACTGTCTATCTTTCTTACTGCTCTGGTTGTCAGAGTAAAGTGTTCATGCTGAGCAGGAGAAGTAGCCCTTACACAGCGAGTTGTTTACCTGCCTCCTCGGGAAGTGGGACATTTGAGAGCTCCTCCGACGGTTCACCTGTGGGAGAGGAAATAACATCGCCTATTAATGCCATCAATACTGGAGACAGGAAACACTGCACTATTGGAGTCCACTCGTTTAATGTTAATGAGGAAGCGCTACATGAAACCGCTCAGCACTCTGGTTTAGAGTGTAGAGAATTACATGGCACAGCGCCTTTCAGATATTACTGTAGTGGATACTTAATACAGGGCTGGTACTTGCTCATTCAAATGAAGGTTTCAATTTTACAGGCTTGTTTATGTAAAAACTTCTCTCAGTTCATGAAGACAC
>OMNZ01109202.1:27617-40045 GCA_900303255.1 Lesueurigobius sanzi | reverse complement strand
GTCCTGTAGGGTACAAGAGGTTAAAGCTGTTTTGGTTGACAGTCCATTCAGTTGCAAATTAATCAAAGTGGACACTTCTAACAAAAGTAAGCACCATCTCGAAGGCCAAATTAACCTCTTAAACCCTATAGGATCCAAATTGGGCACTAAAATCTCTCTCCTTCCTCTCCCTCTCTCCTTCCCCTTCCTCTCACCTCTTTCCTTCTTCTCGATCTCTCCTTCCCCTCTCTGTCTCTTTTCTTCCTCTCTCTCTTTCCTCTCTCTCTCCTTCCTCTCACCCTCTTTCCTTCTTCTCGATCTCTCCTTCCCCTCTCTCTGTCTCTTTTCTTCCTCTGTCTCTTTTCTTCCCCAGGACCCAAATTGGGCCTGTTGGGGTTTAAGAGGTTAATACTAAATATAAGACCACTGGTTCCCTATGGGGTCCAGGGCCCACTGGGGGTCCTCAGAGGCACTGCAGGGGAGGCCTCAAAAGGTTGTCCACAAATCAATCACATCAAAATAAGGTTGAGTTTATAATGAACTTAACATGAATTTGTTTATATGTAATCAGATTTACCGTATTGTCACTGTTTCCTTGGATGACATTGCACCAGTCCCTTGTGGTTCCTCCTCCTGCAGGTGGTGTGGGTCCACAGGAGGATGACCCCACGATGCTCCTTCACCTCTGGGCGATGTAACCGGCCTTGATGGTCTCTCATCATAAGGGTCTTCTGAACCACTCTTGGTCTGACCTGTCATCTAGGACCTGTTTGCCATGGGAGACCGTCCAGTCAACAGAGCTCCTAGGATCATTCAGGTGCTCAAACCCCTCCACCACGATAAGGTGGCGGCTCGAGGAGGGGCGTTTCCTTGTATTGTGTATGTAAAATTTTTAAGCGAAAACCATTGGAAAACCATGACATTTTGTTTTAAATAGCATGAACTTTTATCATCAGGGGGTCCCCAAGAGATTTTTGGATGTACAGTATGATGGGGCTGTGACACTCTCAAGTTTGGGAATGGCTGCATTAGACAATCCAACAATAACTGAAAGACATTTCAAATTTATAAAGTGGCCAATTTCACCCAAAGTGAAAGAATGCAATTAAAAACCCTTTATAACATTGAGGGGGAGATTTGGTTTTGAAGTTGATCTTTGTGATTTTTGTCATGAAAATCGAGAACAAACAGAACATTTATTCTTTTCTTGCTCAGTTCTACAAAATTCTGGCAAGATGTGTATACAGTAGTTGGCTGTGCAACAAAATACACTTTTTTATAAACCACATCATTATTATGGGTAAATAGCACATACATAAAAATAAAATGAATTTCAAATGTACCTTGAATTTGATAAAACATTCCAATCAGATAGTAGAAACAATTCTTCTGTCATGCTGCTCATATATTTTTGACCATGTAATTTACCACAATGCCTGTACCATATTATAATATAGTGCATTGAATGTTGTATTTATTTATGTTATTTGTTTGTTTACACATTCAGCTGTATGTGTACACTTCCAGTACCTTGCCTCTGTATGCACTTATACGAGAAATTGTAATAAATATATATATTAAAAGAAAAAAGAAAAAAACTGTCCAAGGAAGTTTTCCAAAATAAAGCCAAGAATGATCAAAAAGTAAAAAAATAAATAAAACATGTCTAAACGCTTAAACTTATGATGAAGGTTTAACTGGGATCTGTGATAATTCCTGTTCATTCATATATTTCTTTATTGCTGTAGCTGTGTGGCCTGCAAGTCATCAATTAAAAACTTTTTTGTTTATTTGGTCTAAATTAGAAAATAATCTTCTGAGAAAAAATAAGTAATCAAATGCAATCGATAATTCTTTGCCCTGTATTTTATTTATGCAGCACTCCCAGGAATGGATCATGCACCGTTGCCGAAACTTCCCACTCCCCAGACACTTCCTCCAGCTCTTCTGATCTTCTGGGGTCTGCATAATGACACATCTAAAAATTTTAGGTAAGCTACTGACACCAGCAAAGAAGAAGCCCAAACTTGGACATCACTCTTAACTTTCTCAATTTTTATATTTGTTACCAACGAGCCTGTTCAAATATAGACCTTTGAGTACTCATCCAGGTATATGTAACCATAAACACATTTATAATATAATAATAAAATATAAATAAAATATAATATAATTTGAAAAAAATCTAAAAAGCTAATTATTGTAAATAAATATTGAAACTAATAGCCTTGCTGTACAATATTAAACATTGAAAATAATATTGAAACTGAACGTGTCCTATCTTGGTCACTAGGGGGAGCCAGAGTGGTGACTAAGGATATGAGAAATCAGACCTCTTTAAAAAGAAATCCATTTAGTTAATTGGTTGTCAACAAGACAATTGGGTAGCTTTAAATAAGATATAAGGGCGAGGTATTTAGCATCTAGTCTATGCTTGCCACTACTTCTACCTATGATGTTCAATATAGGCCCAAAGGAGCTATAGCCTATTATGGATCTAAGTTTAATATTGGCATAAACAGCTCAAGCAAAGTGAACAGCAAGTTAAATAATTAGGTATCTCTCTTTGTGTGCCCGTGTGTGCTTTATTCATTGTAGGAGACAGCTTAGGCCTTGCTCTGCTGTTATCTGTTGGCCTCCTACTCCTCCACCACACTGGCTCCTGCTACCACATTAATCAACCTGACACTACACACACACTACGCATACACACCGACTACTGAGACCTTTGTTGGGCGCCTATAAGCTACGAGAGAGAGAGGGAGAGGGAGGACGAGAGAGCAGATCTATGTCCCTGCAATGGAAGCGCAGGCAGAGCAGTGCGCACCGGCAGCAGCAGCATCAGCATCAGCAGCCCATTCCCTCGCTGTCCGCTCCTCCGCGCCATACGTCACCTCTCTCCCGCTACATTTCTCCACCTTATTACTCTCCAGCGGGGAGGGGAGAGTGAATGATTCCTCCAGCTCATCTCCCACTCTTTGTGACACATCATTTGTCCTTCTGATTAGGAGCCACATACGCCGGTGCCTCCGGAGAGCGCGCGGCAAGGCCAATGGTGTGTGTCTGTAAAAAAGTGTTTTGGCTTCACTGGGAAATGGCCTGTCATTAACTGGCTTGTTGTAGTTGGACTTAATCTGTACAAGATGTGTGTCTGTGTGTGTGTGTGTGTGTGTGTGTGTGTGTGTATGTGAGCCTTGTATACCTGCCACCTTCAACCTCTGCGCTTGTGCAATCAGATCATTTTCATTTGCAACAAAATATAGATGCATGTGGAGGTGGAGACTTGAACATAGCCTAAACAGGTCATATGCAAAGATTCTTAAGTCTTTGCCTATAATGGACAACTCCTGACCACTGAAAGCTTTACAGACCTAAATAGGTAGCATAATTATAATTTGGACTATTCTTTGTTTCAATTTCCTTCCTGAATCTTCAAACTTGTTGGGAAAAAAAAGGCAAAATGTGCAAGATCATAGTTGTCAAATGAGGACACATAGATATCGTCTTGAAATGATTTACAATGCTTTTGCGATAATTAGCAAACATATTCTGTTTTAATCCGTGAAATACCACACTAAAACTTGTACCTAAAATATTTAATCAATGTACACTTTTATCCTTCACATATAAACCAGTGTAAAGACGTGTTTTGTATTTGTTTAACCCAAGAATTTCTTTTACGTTCTCATTTGGTGGAAGCAGACCTATAAAGCATGCATTTTTACTTTGGCACATGAACTTTGGATGTGTAGCAACTTCAGATCGTGCAAATGAATATGCTTTGTGCTCCGGGACCGAAAACATCGCATCACACAGAGCCCCCAAACTCCTTTCATTCTTGTGCACTTTTCAAGCGGCGATCAACAGTTGCTCTACTTTTTCATAGCAGTAATACACACGTTAGCTCTGCACTCTGGGGATATTCAGGTGTGGGCCTGTGGACGCTATTATCGCATACTATCTCCCACTGAAAAGCACCCGCTCCTTCTTGTTCCCTTCCCCCTTTTGGCCCCCCACCAATCTTCTCTGTCCTGTCCTTCATCCTCTCCGCTGGTCCCGTTTTTCTCTGTCCTAGCCGGTGTCGCCACTGAACATGAGTAATGATGTTGTCATCTCTGTTAGTCTCCATTTATCACTGTCAGATGGAAGAGCAGAAGTGCGGTGGTTGTGCGTGTGATGCTGTGGGTCGGTTGGTTGGGGGATAGAGAAAGTTGAGGTGGGGGGAACAAGGCTGATGGTTAGGCTCATGGAGAGGAGACGGCGGTGAGGCGGAGGAGGCAGGTGTGCAGAGTGGAGAGATGGAGAGGAGGGCGAGCTGACATAGAGAGGAGTGGGCTTGATAGGGGTTGGCCGCGGAAAAGATGAATTACAAGAAAAAGGTCCTGGCCCTGCGTGTGGTCCGTCTGTCTGTCTGCCGTGATTCATCGTCGCCGTTACACGGAGACAGAATTAAGACTGCTCTTTAGCATATGCACGTCTAATTATGCAAATGGGCTCGGTTAGACAAAACATTACTGGTGCAGTTAGTCAGTCTGGATTTTGGGGCGACGTGGATGCGGGCGCATTTGTCTCTGTCAGTCACGTGACCCTGAAACTAAATGAAATTGCTGCTTGTCATGGAGCAAGTACAAGATCTCCGCTGGGGCTGGGTATAGTTAGCACTTAAACGATACTTGGTTTACGATACCGATACCTGAACAATACTTTTTTCGATACATATACTAAATTATTTGTCATCTACACAAAAAAGTTAATATGTAGATAAGTTTAAATGACCCAAATTCATCTTAATTTGAGCTGTTTTGACAAGTTAAGATTTAGTCGCTCATTTGACCTGATTCAAACCACTTTGTTTCAATGTATTTGCCAATGGGGTAAGAAAATTGGTCTTGTCCTTTTGGCAGTTTCAATTTCCAAATTCAAGCGAGATTACCTTAGAACAGGGGTGCCCAACGTTTTTTTCCATGAAGGGCCAAAATTAGTGGGCGAAGGGCCAAATGCAGTACTGCTTTTCATGTAGAAAGACCAAATACAAACAGATCTATGATTAAATATCCTTTAATTACTGTGCTATTGAGTAGGACATGCTGTTTTGGTGTCCTTAACCACTATCTATTCAGGCAATCTATTCAGTGCTCAAATGAATCAACGTAGATACTTCTTTCAAATCTAAGAATCATCTCGAGGGCCAAATGAAACCCTTTGCAGGGCCGAATTTGGCCCACGGGCCCCACTTTGGGCACCCCTGCCTTAGAATCAGTGAAATTGTCATGAAATTGGTGACACTGCAGTCTGTAATTGTCTGGAGAAGGGTTAATTATTTGTTGCTTTTATCAATTTGGGCTATTGGGTAATGTTGGACTTTGTTTAATAATCTTCCTTGTTGTGGGAATTTCCCAAACTTTGTTTAAATCAGCCTGTCCAGGGACTACAGGTGGAAATTAACACTTGTGCTATTACCTGGCATAATGCATCTTTCCTGTTCAAGGTCAATGTATATTGTGCACTGTCCCTGATTCAAATAAATAATAAAGTAAAGTAAATAAGCCAAATAATGTAGATGACAGTAATATCTAATCTAGTCAAAACTGCTCTAAACAAGACTGATATTCTCAAATCATTTTTAGTTTTGTTGTGTAGAACCATAAAACAGAACAATAAGGGTCATTTATTCAATAAAATACTGTTTCTTTGAGTGTTTTTATCATTTATTTGAGCTGAAACACTCAAGTCACTTTATTGAGTGCAGTCTCAAGACCCACCAGGCAGACAAATTTGCTTTCTTAAGAAACATTTTTTTTTTTTTTTCGTTATCAATTTATTTCTCGATAGTGGTAGTCCCTTAATTATTTTTTCGATACCATACTGGCATCGTTTACCCATCGTACCCAGCCCTAATCTCCACTGTCTCAGAAATAAACCCAACAAGAACATTCATTAATATGATCCGCGAGAACATTCTCTCTTTATTTTATCTGTTTGAAAAACAAAACAAAAAGGTTTTGTAATTCTCTTTTTAATTCTGTACAGGATAAAAAGAAATAAGCACTGCTTAAGACCAGAGTCAAATCTCAACTAGAAAACAAATGAAAAATCATAAAAGGAGGTTTACAATACAAATTAGTAGTAAGACATTGTCTGAAGTGCAATGGCATAGCTCAGATGGGTTAAAAGTGAAACCAAACTTCAAAATAAAATACTTCTCTATTTTCAACAAACAGTAAATTCTTTACAGAGTAGAGACTGTATTATCTGATGTATTTAAACCTGTAAAAACATATTTACAAATAGCCAATATCTTTTATATATTTTTCTCATAATCACATATATGTCAGCACCAGTAAAAAAAACAATAAAATAAACAAAGAACATCAACAACAACGATTTTGTTAAAATGTTGTCTACAGACTTGGTCCCGGTACATTGTGATATTTGGAGGAAGCTTCCCGTCTCGTCCTGAATCAAACTGTTTGAACCTTCACTTGAAAGAGGACAAGGAGGTCATGACCTTAAACGACCTCAGCTCCGACCTGGAAGTGCTTCTCTGCGGTCGCGCCTCCATTTTGAGTGAAAACGGTCGGTGAAGCTTTCCTCTTTTGAACAGCTCTGATATTGAGTTTAATATCCGAGTTTGCCTGGAGTCAGAAGTTTTGGAAGCATTAGCAGTGGATTCACGGAAACTGCAAATACTCCACTGTGTTTCTTGTGCAATAAGTCTTACACAAAGGCGTGTTATTTTTTTTTCTCCCCAGCAAAACTCAAGACACTCAATATGAAAGCCTAACATTTTGACAAAAACATAACTCTTTTTTGAGGTGCTAACAAAGAACACATACAGGGACAATGGTCATGTCTAGAGTTTGGATTTAAAGGGTTGTTATACCACACCAACAACCATGAGAACAAATGTTAGAAGGATATAGAGCTAGTTTACAGAGAAAAAGGCTTTTTGGTTTGTTGATTACAGCTTCGTCCTTGAAAACTCTCATTCTGATGAGCTTGATACAAAGTAATGCACATGCAGACACTCTTCATTCATCTTTTAAATATTACAAAACAGTTTGGGAGGGAAGGTGGCACACCAGATGTACAATTATAGTCAGTCAATAGGTAAACAAATGGGTACACTTAACAATAAGCTTGGAGAAACGTTGATAGAAAGAAGGGGGCAACCTCACTGGAAGCACTAACTGCTCTAATGCTAACTGTGGCTAAGCCTGATTTTTTTTATGACCCTTAGATGTCACAATATTAAAAATCATGGCTTTGCAGTGGTTCTAAGCAACAATTCTCTTCACAGTAGTGTTACAGTATAGCACAGTTATGTTATAGCTTTAGCCAGATGCAGTACATAGTAGAAGACATAGGCCTATTGTTAAGCTATGGGCCACATTGAAAGTAGACTTCTTGACAATGTATTATTTTTAAGACAACACAAACTAAAACAAGTGCATTAAAACATGTACATACAGGACACTACTAACATCATTGAGGAGAAACAGCAAATGAAAAGTATATGGGCCTTTTTTATTACAAAAGAAGAAGTCACTTGTGGTGCTTGGATACATTCAGTGCCCAGTGATGGTTTAGCTTTAGCGGATGCATGCAGTGTGCTTGTGCCAGGCCATGACAGGGGTGGACACATATAACTGCTGTCGCTGTACACAGCAGATATGTAATCTATATGTGTGTAACGCTTGCTTAGCTGCCTGTTCCCTGTCATTGGCTCTCTTCATGTATGGAAATGAAGCCAAGCAAATGCACTAGAGGGCAGCATTGAGCACAGTAGCGGTGCATCATTTGTTCTGCTGTGATGTTCACAATTTAAACAGGGGAAGGGAGTGTGGAGTGTCCCTGGAGACGGAGGGGAAGACAGGAGGAGAGAGGATGACACACAGAGAGAGAGAGAGAGAGGGAGAGAGGGAGAGAGAGGAGAGATCAAGTGAAGACAACAGAGTGAAAAAGACTCGTCTGAGCGGTGTGTGTTCACCACACAAATCTGACAGAGGAAATGGGAGCGTTGAGAGTGCTTTCTACTCACATCTTCTGCATCTCACATAGCTGCGAGATCTGAAGCACTGAGCCGGGTGGCACAAACACGCAAACACAAATAAATTGTTGTCTTGAGAACAAGTTTTCCTTCCCCTTCATCAGTCCATGGTGTTCAATCAGCCCCGCTGAAGCTCTGGCTCAAAGCACTGTTTAAATGGGCATCGCTTTCAAACATAATAATAATTAATTTCCATGACAGGAAGGGAGCTAATGGAACACACCTTTAATCTCTATATGGGTTTACTATAAATGCACAAGACAGAATGGCCTTCTTCATCATTCACTCTCAAACACACATTACACACTCATCAGAACTAGCTCATGTTTTACAAAACAAAAACATGCCGAGAGCAGTCTTTGCTGTGTCATGTCCCACGTTTAGTTCATCCAGTAAAACTCTAATTTCCCCTTTGGCTATTGACCCGGGAAAAACTCCTCCATCCATCCATCGCTCGAGTCCAGCTCTGCCCCTGCGCCATCGCCCAGTCCAAAGGCTGCCCCGCCCGAGGGCCCGCCCCCATAACCGTACGATGACATGTCCTGATTGGGTGTTCTCTGGTAACTCTGTGGCTGACCGCCCACACCCCCTGGTCCGTATGGTCCTCCACCTCCGGCCCCTAAACTGGGACCCCCATGTCCCGGGCCAAACCCCCCCATCCCGCTCATGCCCTGCCCCATCACCCCCTGATTCAGGCCCTGGTTCATGACCATGGGCCGCGGCTGGTTGGTCCTGGGCTGGCCGCTCATGTGAGGGCCCATCATGGGTCCGCCCATTGCCGCAGCTGGGTTTCCCACCCGTGGGTCCATGGCCTGGCCCATGCCCTGCCCTGGGCCCTGAAAGTGTTGCTTCATGCGAGGCTGTCCCGGCTGCATGTAGCCTTGGGCTGAGCTGAAGCCCACCATGTCTCCGCTCGTAGTCCTGCCCACTCCCCCCATTGCCTGCAGTCCTGGTCCCTGCTGCTGCGGCCAGCCCCCTGCACCCATACCCCCGCCTCCGCCTCCTCCGGCTCCCAGCATGCTTTGCAGTCTCTGTGCCTGTGCTTTGGCATTTGGAGGTCCTTTAAGAGACTGCTGCATCATCATCCCCTGGGCTCCGTATCCAGGGGCTCCACCTGGGCCTCCGGGCATGCCTCCCACTCCTGGCCCTGCGCCTGCCTGCCGAGGAGGTCCTGCTGCTGCGTTGTGCTGTGCTGGAAGACCCATGGGGGCTTGGACACCTTGGTTTTGGTGCTGCTGGTGCATCATTTGGCTCATGTTGGGGTTGAGTCCGTAGAGAGACCCCTGATTCGATCCTTGGTTGCCGTACGGTAGGCCCATCTCAGACTGAGGTCCCACCGAGCCCCCTTGCCCTTGGACTGATCCCATCTGGACCATCTGCTGCTGGTTCTGCTGCTGCAGGAGGCGAGCTGCGCGGATGCTCTGGAGGGCCTGACTCCGTGACGCCAGCTCCTGTGGAGGCCCTGGAAATGAAACAAGTCTAATTTAGTCAAATAGTCTTTTCACCAAACCATTTACCCAGCAGAGACTGGTAGTGGCTAAAGTGAGCAGGTCTGGTAGTGGGGCATGACTCTAAATCCTTTAATAAACCCACTTGTGCCATCCCTGAGCTAATCCCTCAACTCACCGCCCCGACTCCAACTGTAACTGAGCATCTGAATAAAGAGGAAAACCCACTCCAGTGCTCAACTGTGTGTGCAGTCAGCCAGTTACAGGTAATTGAACACCACAAAACAGCCGCATCCAACGCACTTATCACCTAGTATGAATCTGACTAAACACCAGAGCGTGCAGGTTCTGATTGCAGGCCATAATCACATAATCACTGTGTTTCTGATGCTCCGCAGGATAGAGCTTCTGTGTATTAATAGGCCTGAGTTTACTGCTGAAGATCTCTATTCTCTCGCTATTATCGCTTTAGCCTTGCAGAGATGTCTAATGGCTGTAAATGGATTTTCCATGTCCTTGCTTTCCTCCCAACCAGGATACCTCTCTGTTACTTGACTGCTTCGTTCTTCTCCGACATTTTCTTTGATTCTTGTTTCATTGATACTTCCCCGCCTCGTTTTTTGCGTCCCTCAATCCTTCCTTCCTTGTATGCTTTCACCATTCTATGATTCCTTTTCTTTCATTCAATCTTCCCTTCCTTTGTCCGTGTTAGATATATCTTTCATTGTGTCCTGCCTTCCCTTTCCCCGACTGCAGTGTTATCCTTGTTCCTCTATCCTTCCTTTCCTTAAATGTATCTTTACCCTGTGCCCTTCCTTTATTGATTCTCTTTTTATTATCCCTCATTTCCTTTATTCCTCCAACCTTTATTTATTTCCTTTATTACTTTCATGTTCCCTTCACTCCACCCTTCCTTCCTTGGCAGAGGTGCGTAGTACTCAGTTGGATTTACTCAGGGATGAGTAAATGGTCATCAGAGTACTTCTTGGAGCGGTTTTAACACAAACTACTTTTATAGTAGTAGACAATAGCAAGTAACAGTTCTTCTTGTGTGACTTGTGATTAAATCAGCTCTTTTTAAACGGCTTTTTGAACTGAATGGCAGATGTTTTTCTTTTGTCTTTTTGTCTGTTTTTTTAATATTTTTTTTAGCAATTTTGGACAGATTGTAACAGAGTAAACCCAAGAAAACAGCACATAAGCAGAGCAGGAACAACAAGTTAGCTTTAAGACAATATGGGTTCTTAATATGGCTTCTTAAAATATATCTAGTGTATCAAAATGAGCCAGTCTTTTGAATAGCAATTCTAAATGAATGGACCCCCAAGATTTGGCACCCATTAAAGAGCCATAAACCCCATTGCTAGTTCTTCCCAATTTTCTTTTCCCTTCCATTCACCCTTCCCTCCTTTGTTCATCTTTTCTTCCTATATTCTTCCACCCGTTCTGTTCTGTTCTTCCCATATTGCTTCTCTCTTGGCTTGCTAATATTGTTTCAACCCTCCATCCTCCATCCTTCCCTCTCTTCCCATGATCCTTCCTTCCAATATTCTTTATTTCTTCAATCCTAGCCTATTTCCTTCCTTTTATTATCTCCTTACTCCCTTCCCTTTTTACAGGTACAGACAGCACACTAGGGGGCGTGGCCTAGAGAGGGAGAAGGAAGTCTGTCATGGAAATATATATATTTTCACTCTTTTTACATGTTGTCTTGCTGTCTCCTGCCCTCCATCTTTACCTTCTTCTTGATCTTTCCTTCCCATATTCTTCCACTCACTTCCACTGACTGTTGAGGCTTTAGGGGCAGGTGCTTAAAACGTGAAATGAATTGAAGGATGTGTGTTGCTTGAGTAGATCAAATTTGCGAGGAAATTAGCATGGCGGTAAAAGAAAAAAATCCCAATAGGCGTAAATCTGGGATTTTGAAATATTTTATCCGTTGTCAATTATATCGTTAAATATATACAGTGGCTGACAAAAGTCTTGTTGCTTATCCCAAACTGTCAGAACAACAAATAATCACTTGACTTGTAGTTGATCAATTTCAATCAGAAATGGCTTATAATGGAGGGCAAAAGCCTCTAGATTATGTTTATTATACCAAAAGACAGTTTTGAATCATTTATTGATTTTTATAATTTGAATAAGACAGAAAGGTCAGATTTTGCTAAGACATAAGTCTTGTCACATACAAAAAAAAATGTTGAAATTACACATATACTTTATTTTAAAGCACAAAAAGTTACAATAACATTAGAACATAAAGTTGTGGTGCCTTGGGGAAAAAAAACACATTGAAGTTCCTGAAAGCTAAAAAGATCAAGATGCTCCAGGATTGGCCAGCCCAGTGGAGGAGGTTCTGAAGATGAAACCAAAATATCTTGATGAACTCTGGGAGTCCTGAATACTGCTTTATTTGCCATTCCAGATGACTTCATCAATAAGTTATTTGAGTTATTGGCAAGATGTATGGATGCAGTCCTTCAAGCTCATGGAAGTCATGCACAATTTTGTTTTTCCCAAGGCACCACAACTTTATGCTCCAATGTTATTGTAACTTTTTGTGTGTTCAAAATAAAGTACAGTATATGTGTAATTTCAACATTTTTTTTTGTTTGGGACAAGACTTATGACTTTGCAAAATCTGACCCTTCTGTCTTAAAGGGACTATACCTGATTTGTTTCCTAGTAGTGGAATGAAATTAGTTTTTTCCTTCTTTAGTATATTGTAAGCTCAAACATTTGTGGAAATAATACTGTGCATCTAAAATATAAAGCATTTGTCGATTTCATGGTTTGTAGGCTGGTTTTCTTGCATTTCTCTGACTGTGACATTTAAAATATTATGACAAATCAGGTATAGTGCCTTTAATTAAATGATAAAAATCAATAAATGATTCAAAACTGTCTTTTGGTATTATAAACAGGCTTTTGCCTTTCATTATAAGCCA
>OMNZ01109202.1:0-21171 GCA_900303255.1 Lesueurigobius sanzi | reverse complement strand
TTGTTGGAAATAAAAAAGTTAAATAAGGGAATAAGTTTGTGTGTAAGGAATGTGGAAGGATGACGTTTTTGTGACTAATTGACTGATCGGCTGTGAGGAACTCTAAAAGGACCAACACTGATTAATGTCTTTACACAGTGGTTTGTGGGAAATCTTATATGTTGCACCAATAACATAAATCAAAGCCCATGTCAGCTCAAGTCATACCTACAGTTTGACCGTGAACACAAGATGGCTGCCGCTGCACCCATCGCGGGCCCCTGAATAAGGCGAACAACCCGACACTTTTCTTTCAGACCTAGCAATCCCTCCAATATGCATCACCTGTTGCCAGTTCATCATTGGGCCACTCTTGGCACTGATTACAGGAAGCAGGCCACTCAGAGCTGCAGCTAATTTTGTTCTTGCTTGGAGCTTCCCATTAATAACTTGGACAAATGGACAAAATATTTCTCTTCATTACAAAATTTCCCACCATGATGAAGCACTTTAAATGAGGATAATCCGTGTTAGTCCCTTCACCTTTCACTGGTCATAATGGGCTGCTTGATGTAAAACAGTGAATAGAAGAGATATACAATACTCTATTATGCAAATGTACTCTTTGGGTTTGTTTGTTGTCACTGTATTAGTATTGTCTGCAAAATATACTTCTAAAACTGCTATTATACATTGCAGTAGTACTCAGTTATTATATTTCAGCTTCATGAAACGCTGGGGTTAGAAAAAAGGAAGCAAAAACCTCCACCTTTGAGGCTAGGTTATTGCAGCATTTAAAATTGCGATGTCGATTCGATATCGATTAACCTTGTAGCCCTAGCATGTTAACAGAAAAAAGGATATGCGTGAATGAGACAGGTGCCCCATGAACAAAAGAAAGCAGAAATAATATGACTTGGGCATATACTGTGTGCTTGGAGGCCAACAATATGTGGATTTTGTATCCGATTAGTTCTTTTCTAAAACAGTGAATAGTCACATAAGCCCCTGCCCTCCATCATGAATATGTGGCACCAAATTCTCCACTGCCGTGAACAAAACCTATTGAGATACGCCCCAACAGTCCTCCTCTAAGGCGAAAACTGCCGCTTGTCTGGCTTCTGTCGTAGGAGTGATCGCGCGGGGCCCCAGCAGAGTCTCGGGATCAGGCACTGGTTGGTCCACGCTGCATTTATTATTTCTTCATTAGCATATAAAGAGCACTTCCTCCTCCACTCAGCCGTATGCTAATCTCTAATAGGATAAAATGGCTGGCCCTGACCAATGAAAGAGGGGCGTTTATGTATCTACGATTATACAGTGAAAGGCGCCCGGACACCGTTTAGCCCACGAGCGACGGGGACGTGAAAGGCAGTAAAGGGAGCGTGAACAAATACCAGTCAGTGTATGTGTGTGTGAACGAATAACAAGGGGAGCTTCAGACAGTTTATTTTGGAACACTGTTGATAGTATTTCATGTTTAGGGTGGACTATCAGCGAGAACTATCATATAAAGAGCTAGTAAAAATGTAAGCTTTGGTTTGGGACAATGTGCTCAAAAACAAAATTGACTTCACCATCATAAGTGCTAATTATGTTTGTTTTAGGGTCTTTGTAATTAAAAATATATTTGATATTGTACAGCAACATAACTCTATACATGTCTCATACAAAGCATAATTGAGTTCCACATATTCGTACTTAAGGTAGAGAATGTACAAGGATATTTGTGTTAATAGTTCATCTTTTTATATGAGGAAAACCTGTCTAAATCAAATATTGGTTTTAACTGTAATGTTGATTTATTTACAATTACAAACATTTTATTTCATGCAAATCAAGACAATTATCCACTTACAAAAGCAGAATGACCCTTATGCTTTGGGTTGCCAGATCCTGTGGCTAAAACCAGTTTGGAAGTTAATAACATTCCCAAATCAAGTCCAACACTAGTCTCAAATCAAGCAGCATCCACACCATAGCAATAAATAGGAGAAATGCCCTTCGATGCTAATGGACGCTAATAGTTAGCAAGTCGGCTACTCCGTTATGCTCTTCAGAATTCGTTAGCCTGTTCAATGAAGTTTTCTGCTTTTCTGAGAGGTGGATACACGCCCATCAGCCACTAAATCTCCTCCTATAATATGTTAGCTGTAGAGAAATTAGGCATGTCAAAACATACCTCTCCACACTTTTACATAGGGACTCGCCGCACAATGTATTTGAAGCTCGGTGTACGCATTAAGCAACAGGTTCAGGTAGCTAACGGCATTTCTATGATTTCTATGAGCCATAATGTGAAACTTGTGCTTCTGTCCTCATATGAAGCAAGCCAAGTTCTTATAGTAGGCACTCGAACAGCTAGACAAGATTGGTCTTTTGTTTGTCGCAGTTCCTTTTCAAGCCACTGAGAGCACATCCTACCTTAAATAAATAGTAGTAGAGTAGGTTGTGTATTGATATTACTACTAAAACTACCACACTACAGTTCCTCGTTCGCATATTTTAACTAATTCAATTCCCCGAATCTGTACTTATTTAACAACGTCTTCTACAACACTGGTCTCTTCTGAATGAATGAACAATGCACACGGCTACACACATAAAGAGGGAAAGTCGGTACAAATCATATTTAACTGGAGGCTAAGAATGAAAGAGCCAGAGCGGGATTACAGTGGTGTATAGTAGCTGTGGCTGGAGTCTGTAAAACAGCACTATACTCAATATGTTTTCAAAGAGCCAAAGCTCATAATCCGTATTGAGGCTGCACGGCTCTTAGAAGGGAGTTAGGTGGAGATAAAGCTCATATATTAAAGCACAAAGAACCCTGTGGAGCAAACAAAATCATCTGCTTTAACCGACTTCAGCCGACACAGCCCAGACCAGACTGATCGATGTTCGCCACTACATGTCTCCGCTCCTGCATGTGCTCGACCAACGGCAATCAGTCTAAAAATGACTACCCTGCTATTAGTTTTAATGTTTCCCCTGATCAGTATTTGGTAGTGATTGGATTCGCAAACCTGCCATATTATACTTATGGCTGGAAGTCCTTTCTAACGGCCAACATCATCCACATGTTTTGGTATATTGTCACCACTTTTGGATACTTATGAGAAAATAATTAGACCTTAGTTCTAGGGCTGTCACTAACGATTATTTAGGTAATCGATTAATCGGCCGATTATTTTTACGATTAATCGATTAATCGGTTGGTGCAAAAAGGTGCATGGAAAGTGTAATTGTTAAAAGCTTTTTGCACATGAAGCTAAAGTGACAGCGTTTGAGGACGTCTTGATGGAGTAAAGTTAAAGCTAATGTTTGTAGGATGCTCTTTGTACAAGTTCCACATGTCATTCCTCATTTGAAAGCTAAGAACCTCTAAAATTCACTCTGGGATTGTAAAAGTGAGAGCGAGAGAGTCCTCTTTCTGCTCGGATTAGATTATGATCCAAGATTTGGAACAATCAGAGCAAAAATATTTGCAAAAAAACTTCTAGAACCAATGCCTTCAGAGTCAACATAGACAACTATTTCAATAATCGATTAGTTGACGATTAATCGATTAGTTGTTTCAGCCCTACTTAGTTCATATGTGCTGACAGAGAAGACCTTGAACTTTGTACAAGTTTTTGTTTCATGTGGATTGTCCCAGGAATGACAGAGAAATTAGCAATAAACTAAGAGTGCCTTGCAACTCAATTTTAAACTATAGGCTTGTGATGTCACATGAACGCGACCTATTGACTGAAAAGGAAAGCAGGAAAAATACTACAATTACTACCACTTCTACAACTACAACAACTACAAATACAGCCTGGCATTAGGTAGTCTGCCCTTTTCATGCTTCTTCAGTTATCAGCATGAGTACTACAACTCATGCTAATTCTATTACTCCTACTGTAGCTGAATATGATTGAAAATACAGAAGAGAAAGAAAGAAGACTAATACAAGTACTTCTTCTACTTCCAGCCTGAGCCTGTGTATCATACTGTATACAATAAGTAGTATAGACTCTTTCATTGTTTGTGGACATTTGGGGCTTAGCTGGAGGCGGATTGTAGCTGTTGTCATAGTAAGGATAAACAAATGTCTAACTGTTGTTGGAAATACCAGATAAAACCATATTTTAAAGTCTAAAATGTCATTCCTCTTGTTCTTGCACCTTAAGCCACAACAGGACCACATTTTAGCTGTAGTTTTACACTTATAATTGCTAGTTTTAGTTCAATATTATTTCTCTTGCTCACTTCCTGCCTCCAGTTGATGTCACTGATGATGTAAGCAGCGAAAGGCTCTATAGCATACCTAAACTCCTACTACTGCCTTGAGTACTCACAGACATGAAATAAAGTACTTACAAGAGGAAAGGGGAGACTCCGTGGTAGTGCAGAGTTGGCACGGTCAATAGATGGTTTTTTTGGATGTGGGAAATATATTTAACAACCTTGAAAGGGCCAAAATGACTAAAAGGAGGTAAGAGAGACGATAAGATAAGACTTTATTGATCTCACAATGGAGAGATTTACTCGTTGGGGGGTGCGAAAGCCAGACAATGTGCCATCAAAGAAAAAAATACATTTGCAAACAGGTAGTTGTAATAATAAATGTCTCTTAGCATCTCTCAATAAACTAGAGTCCAGCTGCTACTTACTACTATGGTGAGTTAAGAAAATTAAACTGTGTATTTCATTCTTTTTGGTTGCTGTTTCAACCAAAAAGCAGAAACAGATAACAAAAGGTCACACAATATCCAAACTCTGAAAGTTAGGACACCAGTTGTGGGCATAGATTTTATGCATGTCTTTATGTAAATATATCTAAAAATGTAACTGTATCTAAATATGTGGGACAGGGAGACTAAGACCTAAATGACAGCACAACCAAAGGAGGGGCAGATGGTCACCTTACTTGGCCTACTACGTACTACTACTACTACTACTGCCACCATAGACTAATGATAATGACTGAATGAAGGATCTGCATACAACTGGTGAGAGAAGACAAGAGAAGAGGGCCGTCGTATACTTCAAACAGAGCCAATACTACGACTGCTCTCAGTACATGTGCTGACGCAGCCGACTATATCCCTGCTGCTGCTGCTGCTGCTTCTACTACCACTATTACCACTGCCTGGGGTAATTTAATCCGGCAATCCAGGCAGCAGCACAATGCATGAAGAGAGGAGGCCGGAAGGAGAGGCGTCGTGACAGCCGATGACCAACGGGTGGCAGTAGTGATCTTTAAGCACTTCTCCGCGAGCCGTGTGTGTGTGTGTATGTGTGCAGTCTATGGCCTCAGCAGATGGCTCAATCATGACGTTCTGATCTACGATCTCTCTCCAGCTCCCCCACTCAAACTACCTCTTTACTTTCTTTCTCTCTAAAACATGCGACCATCAAACTCCTTCGCCCGCACCACGCACGCACGCTCGCTCGCCTTCCCCGCTCTCCCTTCTCCGCTTCTCACTCTTGCGCTGTGTGCAGACAGGCAGCCCTGAGTCATGTCCGCACAATGAAGGAGGGGAGGGAGGGAAGATGGATTACAAAGGCAAGAAATGGAGAGGGAAAAGTCCATTTTAGTGAAGGTGGCTCCACTTGAGATGCCAGTATGGTCCATGTTTTAAGTGTGGAAACCGCAAATAAGAAATTAAACAAATACCACACTATTCTCCAAAGAACTTCATGGTAATCAAAGGGTTACTACAAGCACTAATACTTCTACCACCACTACTACTGCTACTACCAATACAGCTGCTGCACATTCGGATAGGAGAAAGGAAATATGATTTACTAGTATTCAAGTGTTTATTTACTAGGGCTGGGTATTGCCAACAACTTCACGATACGATATGTATCACGATACAAGTGTATCCAGGTACAGCGTCCATAATACAATACATATTCCATAGAAATGGATAAAAAAGGATCTTATGAGTGTACTAAATATGTTTTTATCATGTTGTATGTGCTCAGCAAGTTGGTGCAGTAGTTGGTGTGTCTGTTGTGATACGTTCTGAATAAGCCAAGGGGTCAAACAAGCATATAAAATTAATTTTATCCTATTATTTGCGTATCATGATACAGGTGTCTCGCCGCGATACACGTATTGTCAAGTACTCCGCAACGATATATTGCCGATACGATATATTGAGCACACCCCTATTATTTACAGCACTGGGCAAACTAATAATGCATCACAATCACTGTGAAAATATAATTTCCCCAAGAACTTCATGGTACATTGTTCAAATAAAGTTGATAATGGATGAAATGACAAAGCTGGCCATTATTACGACTGCTGCAAGGGTCTACTTCAAATCAAATCAAATTACTTCTGTATAGATCCATGTCACAACAGGATATTACTAGCAATAATGATAATGGCTTTAACTTGTTGAATGACGACAATCTCAAAATGCTTCACTGTAGTCATTACTCACTCACTCTACACTTGGTCACAACGTACTATTTTAGCCACAGCTGCCCGGGGGTAGACTGACAGAAGCAAGGCCGCACCATCGGCCCCTCGGCCCACCATCAATCATTCAATCACGCATGACAAGGTGGGCAAATGGTCTTGCCCAAGGGCACAATGAAAGTCTGCACCAGCAGGAGCCAGGATCCAAACTGCCAAACCTCCAATAAGATTCTTCAACCATTTGAGCCACTGTCACTCCTACTACTAAAACTACTACTACTACTACTACTACTACTGCAGATGTTTCACTGACACATTTTGGCCTTCCTCGATTTTTTTCATCCATTGCTTCTGTTGTCCACCTTCCAGTTGCTTTCCTTTAGGTTTCTATCGTAATATCACCTTCTGAGCCCTCGAATCTTACATTTGACCAAAACTTCGCTCTTCTCTTTGAGATCACACTTAGGATTTGGGGGCACTTGCATTTCTGACTTAGTTCTTCAGCCGTCACATGAGCATTTAGTGGAACACCAGTTATCCTTTTGAGCAGGGGTGGGGAACCTTTTTCACATCAAGGGCCAAATAATTTTTTATGAAGTACTCCAAGGGCCTTACAATACAGACCTGCCTGTACTTATACTATTACATGTCTCTCGCCTGACATGGTGTTGAACCATGTAAACCACATGTAAACTGCAGTTTTGGGACAGTGCTGTGCTCTGCTTTGGGTAGGCTATATAAAATTCAGGCATTCCACACATGGAACAGCCAGGCATTTCACCCCAGAGGATTTACAGTGACACATGCTTTTTCCGGCTGGAGCGCCCCTAGTGACCGTAAAAATCTTGAAATAGGCTGCAGTGAAAAAAGTAGCGGCTTATAGGTTGGAAATTACGATATCTTAAATATGAATAATGCTTTGGGGGCCTGGTCAAATGGTATACAGCAGGACGTTGCCCACTACCACTACTACTACTACTAATAGTGGAGAGTAGAAAGGAATTTGTATTGAAGCTACCATTGAATTTACCACTAAAACAAAGAAACAAATACTCAAAACATTTGCATGTCTAAGAAGATAATTGTGCATTGTTGATACGACTAAACTAACAACACAGGCTTTTTCAATGGAAAACTTGGCTGTAAATGAGGCAGAAACTAGAAGCCAGAAAATGTTGTGTAAAAGTCGAGTCCAAGGAAAGCAGGGGTTGGAGGAGAACAGATGGCACTGCGTAATGTCCGCTCTGAGAATTCAACTTTACAACTCTGAAAAGAAAGCACATACTTCTTATATCACTGATAGATACTGCAGTCATATTTTGACTGCCCCACATACAAGCCTTTTTCTGTTCTGTGAAAACATCTCATTTAATATCTCATCTCGCATCTTCATAGTTAATCTCAAATGGAAATCACTTACACACTAACAATGCTGATATTTTTCTAGCATTGAGACAAAGGGATATTGTAAAAGTTGATGAATGCAAAGAGACAACAAACAGCAACTATTATAGTGCATTTTTTTTTTATCAATCTCAAAAGTAATGCTAATTGGCTTTAAGTGGGCTTTACTGGTTAGCTATTGTAGCTATGCAATGATAGCCCCCTCAAAGCTTGTCAACTCCTTCCCATGAAGAAGTGTGACATTACAAATCCATTTAAAAAGTTAGGTATGAGTTGGGACCACAGCTTTCATCTTAAACTTAAGTGACTTGCACAATCACATGGGAAAAAACCAGGTACTGGCCCTATCCTTTAACCAGCGCAGACGGGACAACCTCAGGAACAGTTGGCGATCGCAGATAGAGATGCACCGGTACAGTTTTTTTTTTGTTTTTTTTTACTTCTGTTACAGATACTTAGTGATTGGGTTTCTTTGTATAGTTGTGTTTTAGTAAATTTCTCCATTGTGAGATCAATAAAGTATTATCGTATCTATCGATATCCGATACCAACTGATAACACAAGACTTCTTTAACTCATTGACTGCCAGCCATTTTCAAATCAGTGTCTCCCATGCTGCCAGAGGCTTTTCGGCTTTTTTTTAATACCCACAGAAAATGGAGTTCTAGGTCTTTGTCAAAACCAAACCTACCAAATGAAAGATTAGACTCTCTTCTTTCATCTAAAAAAAAGTTTGTTTGTACCTCTTTCCATTCTTTAGTAATCGTCAGTAGAAAATAAATGAAATCACCCAAAACGCTGGTTTCTGACCAAAAAAATGAGAACACTGCCTTTTTGTGAATAGCAACATTTCAAGCAGAAAGATGTCTTTGATAATAATATTTTTTGCTTTAGTGACATCTCAAACAACTGAAAAGTGAGAGCTAAAACAGGTTCAGTATTGGATATTTGGTATCAACATCCAATGCCATACGTTTTGATTCTGATATATCAGATACCAGAAATGGATTGGATTTAAACTGCTTTGAAAACCTACCAGTTTGTGTTGCTGTTCGATTCAAGTTGAGCTGCATTTTCTTTCCCTTTTATATTGTACACTAGCTGTGGCCTGGCCTATCGCTGGGCTGCATTGTTTGAAGTCATGTGATGGAGGTTTCAGAGGCAACAATAGGTGGATTAAGACTAAAATCAGGCATAAAAAATACAATAAAACACACCAATAAAAACAGCTAACTTAAAATCCAGCCACTTGTGCCCCGTGACATATACATTTTGTGTGAAAAAACATTGTTGGGAGACATAGTATTTTGTTTTGTTATTGGCGGTAGAGGGCAGCATTACGTAGCCCAGCGTACACCCTGCTGGAAAGCTACCCGAAGAAGACAAAAACATGGCGACCCCCTGAAGCACAATTTTTCACAGGAAAACATGGATTTATTTTCCAAACCCGACGTAGTAATTGAAGGAGACTGTAAGGGCCTACGTGACACAAATCCCTTGGCCCCGCCCACTTCCAATTACGTTTTATATTACAGATCTTGTGTATGTTTGTATTATTTCGCTGCATGTGAAGCACTTTGGGCATCTAGCGTTGTTATAAATGTGTTATATCAATACATTTGACATTGGAGTGCCACCTAGCCACCCCACGAAAAAAAAAATGACTGCCTAAATATTCAAATCAATCATTTTTTGTATAGTAGCCCAGTGTCACAAACAAGAGTTGCCTCAGAGGGATTCACGTGCAACAAAACAAATGCTAGGCCCATTCCTTTGCCAACATTTCTGTTTATTTTGCGATAGTTCAACAATTTAAAAGAATGTGGCTAGCCTTGCCCTTGTTTCTGAAAGGGACCATCTCACTTCAGTTGCAAGGAACCCACTGAACATTAATAGGTCACTTCTCATGAGCCTCGATGACCAGCCGGTAAACTAACAGCCAAACGAGAACTGTGGATTTTCAAATGGCAACGGGCTCCTTCAGAAATGGCGACAGACGCAAAGAAGAAAGAAAAAGAAAAGATGAAGAGAGCCCGACATGTAAAAGTGAAATTGCCGGGTAGTAACATAAGAGCAGATATATCACCAGTTGTTCCGGAGGATGTTTGTTGTCTTTGTAAAGCTGAATGAGTGTGTGTGCGGTGCAGGCTGTCAGTGTTATTGGGTTAGGAAGCACGGAGAGCCCAGGTGATTGCATTACACCAGGACTGAGTGCAAATGCAGGCACATGGAGACCAGGAGAGAGAGAGAGAGAGAGAGAGAGAGAGAGAGAGATTCAGGAGGATATGCGGCTACTATATCTGCACATGTGGAGGCCCAAAACACAGGAAACAGGCAGGAGTGAGGCACGCTGATAACGAACAGAGGCTAAACATTCAAAAGAGGAGCAAGTTTTCTCTCTCTCTTTCTGCCAATAATGAAGGGCAGAATTCATGACTTGCAAAAACGCGGTAACGACAAGCCACATTATATGATTTGCAATATCCAGAAACAGCTTTCCTTTTTTAACCTTTATTTACTGGTAACCACAAAGGTCCCACTGAGATTTCCAGAATCGCTTTGTCAGGGAATTTGTGATCTCAGAAAGGGAATACTTTTGTTTGTGATGATTGGGGGAAAAGGAGCACCTGGAGAAAGCCTACACAGAAGAACATGCAAACTCCACTCCGGAACATGCTGCTAACATCTGCGACATTGTGTTGTAAGAATGCACCTGCTGTAGCTCCCAACCAAATAAAGACTTATCTAAATCAGTTAACGGTGTGTTTACAGTGCTCTGCTTATACTACACATTGTTTTTAGAGTTTCGAAAGTCATTTCCATGAACGTTATACAAGTATTTGACTGTTAAAATGTACTTGGATGGTGCAAAACAGACATTACGTCACATTAAATGGAGTTTGTGTTGCTGTAGTGTTAAGGTTAGGCGCAGGTCAGGAATATGTAGGGTACAACAAGAAAGAGAAGAATCAAAGAAAACGTTATGAACAATCTAGTTCAATCTTAATTTTTTGTTTTGTTTAAAACAGAATCCAGTGAGAATATACAATATAAATAGTATTGACATTAAAAAAAGTGATCCCAAACATTTGACTGGTAGTGTACTGTATATTCAAAGTCTGAGCAATAAACAGTTTTGATAATGTTACGTACAGTTGTGCTAAAAATATATATGCATTTCATAGAATATGAATGGTAACACAAAAACATTTATTTCACTCATGGTGAGTGGTTGCATGAAGCCATTTATTGTCAAAAAACCTGTTTGTTTACGCTTTCAACCAAATGTCCCTGATCAAAAGTTTACATATTGTGCATCTTGAAACAATTCAATTTTTCAAATTCATTTTTTTCCAGACAGTCCTGTATTTCAGCTGAAGTGAGTTTTTCTTTGCTCCTGACCAATTTTCCTGGCAGTTGTTGAAGGCCATGCAAACGTTAGATCAGGGACATTTGAGTAGTTTCTGTTTCATTATGATTTCAAAATAGTAAACTCAGTTCTTTCACAGTAAATGGCATCACACAACCACTAAGCATGAGTGGAAAAACAGATTATTGTGCTATCATTCATATTCTATGAAAAATGGGCAAAAGATTAAAAGGGTATGTAAACTTTTGAGCACAACTGTAAAAAAAAAAAAAAAAGTCATGAAAACACCACGATTGCATGTACACGACAGAGGTGGTACACGACAGAGGTGGTACATGACAGAGGTGGTACACGACAGAGGTGGTACATGACAGAGGTGGTACATGACAGAGGTGGTACATGACAGAGGTGGTACATGACAGAGGTGGTACATGACAGAGGTGGTACATGACAGAGGTGGTACATGACAGAGGTGGTACATGACAGAGGTGGTACATGACAGAGGTGGTACATGACAGTGCAGCCAGACCCCTCTCTGTAAATGCGCTCGCCTCTTTGTTGCAAAATACTACCACAAAACAGGACACTTTGAAACGACAGTGATTGTGCCATGTGATTGTCGATGACTCTTGATTCATTTGTAGACCAGAACAGATGTCATGACTTCCCCATCTGAAATGTCAGCATATGCCCCCAAACAACACAATACAAGCATCAATTGTACTGAAGTGACTTTTGAACCCTCGAGCAGATGTGAATACGAGCATCCTCCCTGACTGTAAATGTGCAGCGCTGTACAATGCTCTAATCAAACACAGCTGGGATGAAATCACCTGCTCCTTACAGCAACCACAGCCGCCAGATTAAAGGCCGCGCACGCCGTTTTAAAACAACACATGTGTACTCTTAAAACAGGTCTGAATACAAGCGGCGCATTGACGAACCACAAGTCAAACAGACTGCGAGAGGCGCCGCGTGAGCTGCTGCATCAATGCATCCAGTAAAACACAGTTACACGTCGCGCACGCAAGCAGAGTATAAGAGAGCTGTGGCTGTCTCTCCAGAGAAGATCACATCTGTCACCCACTTGTGCAGGAGAGCGCGGGAGGAGGGAAAGCGAGGAGGAGGAGGAGAGAGAGAGAGAGAGAGAGAGAGAGGAGGGTGTAGAAGTGAGATGCTTCATTAGATGCTCACCACAGATCCACTCACGAAGCAAAGGCAGTATATAGGAGCAGCATGGTTAGCCGCTAGGTATGTCACAGTCAGCTGCTTAAGGCCTGGATTCCATTTACACCCAATCAAAACATGACCAAACAATAATAGGACTCTGTGACACCAGGACTGTTATGGACTGATGTACTGTATGGAAGAATGTGATATAGTTAGTTGTGAGTATACAAAAAAACATGGCAAACCAAATGACAGATGTGCTACAATTACTACAGTAGATCCCATTTAAAGCGAGACACTCCAGGTGAATAGGGGAAAACTTTAAATTGAGTGATATCGATTTGAAACTGTTGCTGTATATTACTCACATAAATATGAGAACAAAATGTATTGCATGTTTTATGCTCCTGACTAGGTGATTTTTAATATCTTGTTTCATGAGTTGTTGAGTCTTGTTTTTTGAGGTTCAAAACTCAATAAATCAGGCTAGGAAGAAAAAAATCTTTCTGACCAATCCTTCAAAAATATTACTTTCCAGTACAAGACTGGAAAGTTTGTTTGCAATCGGGGTAAGAAAAATGCCCTTTGAGGAAAAAGCTAGAATTTTCTGTAGAAACGTTGAATCAGTTCAATATCTAAACCCCTTATTGTGAAGATTTGGCAATATCTTTCCAGGTAAAAGGTTATATCTTATAATTAAACTGGCCCGAAATCTGAAATGTTATAATATTGAAATTTGCCTGCTGTGTTTCCTCTTAATCCCAATAAAACCAGCTTTTGTGCTTGGCCTCCACTGACGACTGAAACGAATAACCCGGCTAATGAATTGTTATCTTGATGTGGTGCGTGGGGTTTGACTCATGGCGTCATTAACAAGCGCGATGACGGCTACAGGCAAAACCATTACATCGACTGTGATGACCAATTACAAACACGCATTAGGGACATCCAATGAGAAACTGTGTTATATTGCATCATCCATTTCTTTCGACGCATCCCATCTTCCATATAGTGAAGCCAAGTTGAAAACGTCGACAACCACCGAAGTCACACCCACACACTCTTCTACGCAAAGTAAAGTACAGAACGGGTTTGATAATGTCCAAGGTCCAGTGTACTGTGATGTGGCAAGTGTTTTTCTATAGGCGGCCGTGGAGCACCTGACGGTCACAGGTGGCCTCTCCATCATAGTCAGTGCTCGTCAACGTCAGGGCACTCTGCTCATTCACGCAGCACGACCTTGCACTTTCACCTGAGGTCTAGAGAAGTAGAAAGATGCTAATTAAAAAGAAAAAATACCTACAATCTTCTGTTGCCCAGATAATAATATAAATAGGCTTCTTGCTAAATTAACCCAAATTGCCACAGGTCTATTTACAGTTGAAAAAATCACTATCACTAAGGGCTATAAGCTTAATAAAAAAACAAAAACAATGTGCAGTGGCTTGCGAAAGTTTGGACACCCCGGATGAAACGGGGTGCTGAGCAAATTCCACAGCTAAACACTTTGGTTTATGAAAAATGGGCAAAAATCTCTCAAACTAGAATTGACAAACTGTTACAGGCCTACAAAAGTGTTTACAAGCTGTGAAACTTGCCAAAGTGGGGGCTACTAGGTATTAACTCTGCAGGGTGTCTAAACTTTTGCTCAGGCCTTTTTTTCTTTAATATTATTTTAAAATTGTAAAGAAAGAAAAGGAAATCAGAGGGTTTTTTTTGACGTTGTTAAGGGAATGTGTCATCTGTAACCTCATGCCTTTGGAAGCTCATTTGATCTCCCCCTCGCTTCTTTATTCACAATAATAGACATTTTCATGCGGGGTGTCCAAACTTTCACAAGCCATATGTGACAAATACTAAAAATTGACCTATGGAACGAAAGGATTGCCAAATTTGACTAGTAAGTTACACAATATAGATCAGCGGTTCTCAACTGATGGGTCGGGACCCAATAGTGAGTCGTGGAATCAAGTTTAGTGGGTTGCGAGCCTTTCCTGGACAATATTTCCTGCTAAAAATGCACAAAAACGTTTCCTAGCCTGTTAGAATCGGTTATTTTGTTCGATTCATTTCTTATTTGGGTCGCAGCTTGGTATTATAGATTGATGGTGGGTCCCGACCAGTGGTTTTGCTCTGGATAATTTTTCTCAGTCATTTTGAAGGACAGAGTTGTAAAAAATCTGTCGTGAGCTATTTTTATCCTTCATTAATCTCTCATTATATACCTGTTATTATGTACAGTATGTAAGAAAACACAGATTACAGGATAAATGGATGCAAATCTAAATATAATTTGTGAGCAGAATCATGGAACATGAATTTGGAAACTACATTGTGTTAAAACATGTGAAGAACTCTCAAAGGATGACGATGGCTTGATTTCCAATCCTTCAAAATGAATTTTCTGTCAGAACTCAAAATATTCTGTCATTGACACATTGATACATCTCAATTAACATAACCTCTGGTCCCGACACAATACCAGTTGAAAACCACTGATACAGATAATGCTACAATCTCATTCCAAGACATGTACCAACAGACTTTAATTAATGTACAACTCCATGTTCAGCAAGATGATCTCACGTTTTTGTTGAAAATTAGTTATTCACTTATTTATGGACCCATTCTGTACACTATATCATTATTTTTGGTGCATTTTTGAGTTTTTTTTAATTAGCAAGAACACATTCCCCATTTCAATTTTGTTCTATGAGTGATCAAAACTTTTAAATCTCAGAAGAACCACTCAGAATGCAGAGAGAACCATATAATTCTAAGGGGACGATGTGCAGCTTTCTTAACTTTGACCATTTGCATCTTCAAACCCCACTTTCATACACCATCTTGGCGTCTTATCCAATAAAAGAACGTGTTTTTGTCTTATAATAAAAGTCCAATTAGTTGTTTCCTCCATGTCTTTCCTCCTGCTAAGATACATTTCCACTCGAACAGTTCATAATGAAGTCAGTGCTTAAATAAAAAGTGCATTTTGTTAAATGTACTGCGGGGTTAACGCCGTCTGAGTGATGGAAGTGACACAATGAAATGAAATGTTACACTGCACTTCATGTCAGCCGCCAAAGACTTTGAACCGTAATGTACATTTTGCAAATGCTTTGTAAAGACTATAGTTAATCTGTTGGACAATAGAGGTGTCAAAGCGTTTGTGAGCGCGCACAAAAGAGGAGTCTGCACAGCTGGTTGGATTTTCTCTCACACTCAAAGGAAACCTGCTGCGCCTCTTATATAGTATATGCTCCTGCCTCTACAGCTGTACAGTCGGAAGAAACGCACCAATCAAGCATAACATTATGACCACTTGCCTTTTATTAATCCAATAGAATGGACCCCAGGAAGAATAGTCTCTACTTTGGTAAAGACTAATGGGGATCCTTAAATAAATGAATAACGTGCATAAAACGCGCTCAACTCACAAATACTCTCTGACTGGGTGCAAAATCCTAGGAACAGTGTATAAACGAAAGAAAGGACAGCACTCCTAGTCAGGAAGAACTTTAACTTTTATTGCCTGTAAGCCTGCATGTAAGATCCTTAAATAAAGAAATAAAGAGGGGTACTATGCATACGTCACCAGGGCCGGCCCAAGTGTTCACGGGGTCCTAAGCGAAATTATGTCATAGGGCCCTCGCAACTTTAATTTAATTTCAGATAGATCTATATTCCCATAAATGAGACACATCCGATTCCTTTACCCATCAACCTGACTTTATTTGTAGGAAGAATTACATAAAAATGTTGTATTTTTGTTTGTCTCTAAAGGTATAGGGAATATAAGATTCTTTTGTGAATATTATACCCCTCTTTGTTCCAGATATTGAATAAATGTGAAGTGTAACTATAAATTGGCAGATTCTATGGTGAAACCCGTTCGAAAGGAACTCTCTCACCATCCTTGTGTGAATTCTAGAGGTTCTGAGCTTTCAAATGTGGAATGACATACTGTACTTGCTCACATATTGTGAAACTCTTCAGACAGTACCTTTAAGTTTACTCTATCAAATGTCCTCAAATAGCGTCACTTTAGCTTCATGTCGATAAGAATATAATTTCCATGCACCTTTTCGTTAGTTGCAGCCCTAGAAAGTAGACTACACTGCAAAAAGAAATGTAGGCTTGAAGAGAAAACATTTTTTAAACTTGCCAGTGGGGTAAGTTTTTTACTGGTAAATTAAATAACTCAAAATTAGATAAAAACAATATTAATTTACTTGAAACAAGATTGTTGCTGATCTATAAAGACAAGAAAAGACAAAAGTGTAAAGGTGTTAAAAAAAAACTCCAGGTCAAATACACTCAGTTTAAGAACATTTTACTTTCTAGATTTCTTTGTACAAGTTATTTTGAGGAGACATTTGAGGGAAATTTATGAGGCACACAAATGTATGCACTATTGGGTCCCCCTGGTGGTCTCGGGGCCCTAAGCAGCTGCATAGTCTGCTTATTAGACAGGGCTGGCCCTGTACGTCCCATGAATGCTGTTGCTAAATACTAGGGGACGAAATATAGTTAACAATATATCACATGCCGTATCGGAAACCATGTATTACAATACTTTGTTGACCTCCTGCGTATTAATGAAACTGGTTTACCGTCAATACTGGACACAAAGTCTGCCAGGACAAGAGAGAGCTGCACATTCAGGCAGACAGGCACCTACAAGGCCAGACTATTAAACATATAAAAAATATTGTTAAAATGGCCTTTACTGATGACTCACCCAGACTCGGTTCCAGAGGCTGTCGTCTAGATGTTTTTAAAACCAGTTTCGGTATTAAAAACAAAAGAGTCATACTTTTGATGAACTTTTGCCCTCTGCAGAATGTTTTACTCAGTGTCAGACTGATTTACAGTATATTTAGTTTATAACTTCTGGAAACTCAACTTGTGCTTTCGTATTCAAGTCATTCAGGGTAAAGCTATCCCAGTCAATTCAAACCTTAATACATTAGAGCACTGTATAGCAATGTCTTGTATGGGCTTCTATGTTGTATTGTGGCAAAAGCATTTCGTCCCAGCCCTGCTATTTACATATTTCTATCCAAACTATAGACATTTTGGCTCTAGTAGCTTAATAATTATCACTTGTTAGCTTAAGTCAACAGCAGTCTATAGTCTATTCTTCATTCACTTTTCACACTCTGTGAGTTACTCCTTAATACAGCTGCCCTGGGGCTGATCACAGACAGCGGCTGCCAATCTGCGCCAATGGCCTCTCGGACCAGCACCAATCATTTATTCTCACTGCAGACTGGAAAGACTTTACAAGAGCTGCTGTTTTAGAGATGCTCGGAGCCTCGGACACAGTCTTTAACGTACAATAATCCTTACACGTTCTCATCACTTACTGCCATATTCATCATATTCCATATTCACCATCACTTTCTCCAACCTGTGCACTTTTCTGTTTGAAATATAGGCTGCACAATTCTGGAGTTACCCAAGATGCAAGGATCAATGCTAATTTGACTCGTGGCAATTTATCCACTATATTTCACATCAACACGGTTTGGAAAATCTTCTCAGAGATTCCTGACAATTTTAAATGATATAAAAAGTGACAGCAAAAAACTATTTCTGTCAGACTGGTTCAATCCCCCGTCTACGGCTACAGACCCTGAGCCTCTATATTGACAAAATAAATGCGGCAAGAAACTTACAATTTTGGTCCCTCTTTTACGTCCGTCTGGATCTTTCTTTTCTGTCGGGAAATTATGAAGAATAAAGGGAGGCTTGTCTTTGGTTGGACTCGGAGTAGCCTTAAAATGGTGAGTTTTTTTCACCAAAGTTCAAGTCTATAAACTCCATTAGAGTAGTTGAACATGGCGCCTGTCATTATATTTATTGTTTTATTTGGTTGGGGCAGTGCATGTTAATGAACACACGCATGTAAACACTCCACTCCGGATTGTAGTCTTGGGCTAATTTCCATCCGATGTCCCACATTTGCACTCACAAACACACTCACATTCATCCTGATCTATTGTACATGTTTTTAGTGGTAGGGGAAACCGGAGCACCCGGAGGAAACCTACGCAGACACGGGGAGAACATGCAAACTCCACACAGAAAGGCCCCGTACTGGCCCGGGATCGAACCTGGGACCTTCTAGCTGTGAAGCACAAGCGGTAACCACTGTGCTACAAGTCACTTGAGGCTTAAAACCTTTAAACTAACACCTGTGAGCCTTGTGAGATCAATAAAGAACAATCTTATCTTATCTTACACTCCATGGTTAGCTACCTGTACTGAGTGGTTTGTTTGGTAGTGGGATTTTTTTACTTGATTAACCCACTCCGCTTATTGTGCGAATGCTCGAATGTGGACTCATACTAACTTTTTTATTCCATACCCAGGTACACACACAGACAAGATACTGAGACATGAACAACTAAACTAAAATAAGACTGCATTTCCAGTCTAAAGAACAGGTTCAGCAGGTTTTATTCATATAAAGACCCTGACATCATCTTTCGCTGATAGTAGAGAATATACAGCTGTAGGTTGCTTGTAGTTTACTATACCTACACTAAAAAAAGACCTATCATGGCTAACCCCCAAACAGATGGAAAAACCAGAGCTCTCGCTGCCTGTATCCCCACAGCACCAAAGGAAAAAGAAGACATCACGAAGACACGCTTTAACAAGCAAGAGGCGAGCAGAGGTGCGAGTCTGCAGCCAGCAGTTTGCTGCTTGGCCACTACTGCTCTCTGAAGTGTAGAACTGATCCTCCTCTGGACCCACCCCCTCGAACACACACACACACGGCTCTCCCTCCCAGAAGAGGGTTATATTTAAAGTGTGAGGAAGACACTCGCTCCCCGTCGAGGCCTGTTTAATCTCCAACATCTCAGAGCTAAACCTTAACTGGCCTATTTCAGACCCTGCACGGTCCGCACACTCTCCACATGCATGAGGAGGGGAAGGGTGGGGGATAACATGCATAGTGTAAACAATGGAAGTGGGCAAACTTTCTCTATTGTATGACCTGAGCTGACTCTAATTGCAGAGGAATGTGTAGTAATATCAGAGCTTGTATCTTCAACAGCTTCATGTTTAACATCTCATTATAACAGATCTTTTATGATGACTAAAAGACCAAATGGGTGGCAGTGAGAGAGGTTAATGTATGCAGGCAAAGATTCTTCAGTCTTCATCTGTACTCTGTAGTTGGAGTGTGGGACGTTTAGCTCTTTATCCAAAAAACTTTATCTGTAAAGGAATAGGCTTAACAGCTCGTGGGAGAGTACAGATGAAGACTGAAGAATCTTTGCCTGCGATGGACAACTCCCGCACGACTGAGAACCTACACAGACGTTAATGCATGTTGTTTGTTTTGCCACTGACACATGTGACCACTAAGGTTCATGTTTAGAGTGAAAATGATGCAAGTGCATGAATCTATACAAAATCAATTTCGTCCTAACTTCCATTCACCCTTTCCATTTATACACCTTGTGACACTTTTGCCTCACTTATTGGAAGTAGAAGAAAATGCAATTATATCATGCTTTTATTTCATGGAATATGTTGCAAAAAGACAGACTGAAATTACTTCATTGAAGGCTTTTGACTTGACTTGTAAATGTTTTTCATAATCTGTAATTTCATGTCAATAATTTAAGTGTAACTTCTGCTGCTTCTTGGCCAGGACTCCCTTGAAAAAGAGGTTTTTAATCTCAATGGGACTTTCTTGGTCAAATAAAGATTAAACAACACATATATGTATTTATTTATTATTATTACAAGCTAAAGTAAGTCACTGTGTCTCTTTCTTTAGGCTTAGGAGACCATGCTGGCTTATTCTGACTATATCTGTTCAATATAAAGGTGTAGCAGTTTTCGTTGCCGTGTGATAAATTAACCTGACTCAGTTTGCTCTCAGACGGAGGATAACCTGGCTCTATGATCATCCTTTACCGGACGGATCCACGCAGCGCGGCTGAGAAATACACGCTGGCATGCAGCGGTGGATCAATTTAAGTAAATGAATCCCTGCAGTAGGCTGCTGTGTGGAGGCTCTGGGCTTAACCAGGGATTTCTATGTCCACCCACAGACCGCACGAAGAGTAGCCCCACTGTAATGGTTTGGACGGATAAGAGTGGCTCTACCGGTGAGGGATTCTGCATTTGAGGTCACTACGACTGATTATATGAGGAAGGAACTGTTGCAAAGGTGCAAGAAAAGAAAGCTCAAACTTTGAAGCAAAGGTTTTAAAAAGATAGTCAACGTTACAAGGTTGTTTAGAATGAAATTCTTTTGACCAGTGGTTCTCGAACTTTTCAAACCAAGTACAAGTACCACTTAAAAAAATATTTGACCTCCCAAGAACCACCAGGACTATTTCAGTGTCAAATCAGGACTAAACGAAAGTCCCTCTTTGTTCTAATAAAGAACTTTTATTTGCAACCTCAGAGTGCCTCGGATCAATCTCTTTTCTCAAATATAGACTCCTGGCTCTAGATCCTGAAGAGCACCTGACACGGGCACCTTTCTACCCACCGAAGCACTCACCTTCTCCACGTCTCAGGACTAAACTTGGTTGGAAAAAGAATTTCAAATGGTCTAAACTGGGTGTAAAACATGTCTGAAACTAGTGTTGTTACAATACCATATTTTCTCATCCGATCTCGAGTACAACTCCGATACCATGGTGTAAATAAAACACTTGGCAAAAGTCTGTAAAAAGACGCCAAAGCCCATTGCACATGGCTCATTCTGCATATAAAATGTATTCTGTTAATGTTCTGTTTCCACTCTAAAGATTAAATGAAAGCAAAAAAGGAAATACAAATGTATCTGCTG
>OMNZ01109201.1:4620-19577 GCA_900303255.1 Lesueurigobius sanzi | reverse complement strand
TTATTACAGAGATAAACAGTTGGTAAAAAGTCAATAATTAGCTTTAGTTACTATTTTTGTTTTTTTTGGGCGGAATTCATTCTGTCTTTCAAGCTCAATTACTCAGGCCCACTATGATTTTCTTGAAGATTTTCACATCTACAGTATCCCCATAGACATTCATATCATATGAGAGCAATATGAACATTTTAGACATTTTTCAAGCTGTTAAAGCCTCCAGAGGATATGTGTACCAGAGTATATGTATACCAGAGTATATGTATACCAGATTTAAAACAGCCACGGGCTTAAGAGGTTAAATCTATACATGGCTCTATATGTTTTCAACTCGAAATGGGGTTTGGCAATAATAAGTTTCGGCTGCCTTAGGAGCAATGGCACTGGGGGAAGTACGGTACACTGAGCCCTATGAGGCAAAGTTGTTTTGTGATACTGGACTATACTAAAAATAAATTGATCAAAACTAATAATTACTTTTACCTAATTGTGATAAAACTACTCTACACTATTACACCATGGTCACAAAAGTTCACGGGCCATTTTAGTCTCTGTAACTTCTCGGTGGTCTTCAGTTTGACACAGAGTCACCTCTACAGTCAGAGCCGCCTTGTTGTGTTGCCAGATACAAAACATGGCCGACACTTGATCAATGCGTGGCCCGTCTCAGCCGTCTTCTCCCTGTCAGTGTTGTCACGGCACATTTACAGAGAGGACAGCGGCTCCTCTCTGCGCCGCCACAAACAATCGGCGAACCTCCCAGACAGGGTTTATAGAACCTCCCAGACGGGGTTTATAGATTCTTATGATGGTGTTTAAGCAGAGACACTGCAGGCAAAAGTAAATAAATGTTTTAATTTTCAGGTTTTGGGACAGTTTACTCTCTTAATATGTATACTTTCACCTGGAAACAAGAAAATTAGCTATAGAACTATATGGGAAATAGTAACTTCAAAGACCATTTTTTCAGAATGCATTGTTCTCACATTGTGGCGATCAGCATCTCCACCTTAGAAGCTCCTACAGACTCCAAACTTTACAGTCTTGTACTCAACAATATTTTTGAAGGTTTGTTTAGAGGAATATTTCAATATTTAATTCCTAGAGTGATTTATTGAGTTTTTAACCCAAAAACAAGGTAACATTTTATTTTTGCATGTCTTTTGATGAAGGGCAAACCGGGGATGATTGTAACACTTTTTGCTTGAGGGCATTGATCGTTTGAGCTATGACTCTCAAACCTTTACACAAAATACCTACATTTGTTGACTACAGATGGCAGCTCATAAGATTCCTATAATCTAAACACAAACACCATGAGAAGATGTGAAACCAAAGAGTTCCTCTGTTACAACTCTCCCCAGCTAAATCATGTGTTACAACCATCCCCGCCCCTGTTTAAAATGTTCAACTAATTGTAGTAGCAAACAAGTCTGAAAAAAGAGGGACGGAAATGCATTTTAATATTTTGTAAATCTTGTGACATTGTCAGCTAATTTAAATGACACAAGTCAAAAAAAATCCTTTGTTGTCTCAAAATTTGTTTTCCTTGCAGATAAAGTCGACATCAACTTACAGCCTTGAAATTTACTGTATGATCAGAGAGCAAAGGACAACAGATTGATAAGATCATATTACACTTATCTGGACTCTGATTGGTTAAAGTGGTGCTGCTACAACTCTCCCTGTGTTCATCCCTGGTCTCTCCTATTCAATAATGTATTAAAAAACTAAACAAGATATCCATTTCCGTTGAATAAATCTGTAATTACACCACATTCACCCAGGAACCCTGGAAGTCTGGATGTAGAGTGAGTGGTTGGTGGTGATGGCAGCCGTCAGTTTACCTCTGGCAGCTATGGAGTGAATGAATAATGCTCAAAATTTAAGGCGACTTTGAGTGTCTGGAAATAGCACTATATAAGACTAATGCATTGTTATTATTATAATAAAATAAGTCCTTGCCTCAAGTGGAGGAGTTCAAGTATCTCAGGGTCATGTTCTCAGTGAGGGACGGATGGAGCGTGAGATTGACAGACGGATCGGTGCAGCGTCTGCAGTGATGCGGTCGTTGTATCGGACTGTTGTGGTGAAGAAGAGTCCAAAGACTCTTCATTTACCGGTCAATCTGCGTTCTCAATCAATCAATCAATTTATTTTGTAACGCCCAATATCACAACAGGAGTCATCTCAAAAGTCGGTACTCTCACCTATGGTCATGAGATTTGGGTCATGACCGAAAGGACAAGATCGCAGATACAAGCGGCTGAAATGAGTTTCCTCCGCAGGGTGGCTGGACGCACCCTTACAGATAGGGTGAGGAGCTCAGTCACCCGGGAGGAGCTCGGAACAGAGTCGCTACTCCTTCACGTCGAAAGGAGCCAGCTGAGGTGGCTCGGGCATCTGTTTCGGATGCCTCCTGGTCGCCTCCCTCGAGAGGTGTTCCAGGCACGTCCCACTGGGAGGAGGCCCCGGGGAAGACCCAGGACACGCTGGAAGGACGAGGTCTTTAGGCTGGGAACGCCTTGGGATCCTCCAGGAAGAAGTGGAGGAGGTGTGCGTGGATCGGAAAGTCTGGGCATCTCAGCTCAGACAGTTGCCTCCGCGAGCCGACTCCAGATAAAGCGGAAGAAAATGGACGCAAGGAAGGAAATTAAAACCATTTAAATCTGGCTCCATCCATTATTTAGATTTTATCACTGAAAATATTGAATTTAGTCAATTTTTACACATAAAATGCCTTGTTTTTATATTACGAAAACATAAATATATTTTTTCCTCATCTTTATGTCAGTAATAAAGAGCAGAAGTTTCAAACTGATATCACTCAATTTAACTTTCCCCCTATATTCAGCTGCAGTGTCTCGCCTTAAACCCTTTTCCCTTCTTAGACTTCTTTTCAAAATCGTACAAACTCCTTTCTCATTCTGCACCTTCATAAACCAAAGCCTTATAATCTCCATTAAGCAACATATGAAGCTGCGCGTTCTCAGACTCACCCCTAATACAAGTCCCACAGGCCCCCGGGAGATAAATGGCTGCAATTCCACAGAATATTTTTTCCATTTTCTGGCAAAAGTAAAGTGTGGATTTAAGCTCCACAAACCACATTACTGACTGAGCAACTCTGAGCAATTTACAGCCCACTTCGAACGGCACATAAATAACACAAGGATTGCACAGAAAATAAATTAAAAAAAACAATAGCTGGCTGAGAAATCCGGCACATATCCAAGTCTTGAAACAGGTGTTAAAAGTAGTCCCTGTTCTGATGAAATAGGGGGCATCTTAGTGAGAAATTGTTAGAGCATTGTAGTCACCGTCCTAATTTAAAGCATTTTCGCCACAATCACAATCAAAGTAAATGAAAATAAGCCGTCATTGCCCTAATTTGTACAGTTTCCTCCATAAATATTCAGTGGGGTGCGAAATGTTGGACACCCTGGATGAAAATTTCTATCATTGTGAATAAAGAAGCAAGGAGGAGATCGAAAGTTTAGAATCACATTTAGACAAGCCTGATGCATTTTGGAAACAAGAAAACAGAGGTCTAAATGGAACTTTGTGGCCAGAATGAGCAATGGTATGTTTGAGGTAGCTTTCATGAAAAGAACATCATCTCTCTATTGAGTATGGGGATGGATCCATCATGCTTTGGGCTTGTTTTGCAGCCAGTGGCCCAGGGAACATGTCACGCTTAGAGAAAGAACGAATTCAATTAATTTTCAACAAATTATGGGAGAAAATGTAACACCATCTGTGAAAAAGTGGATGGCTTCTCCAAATGGATAATAATCCTGAACACGCCTCAAAATCCACAATGGACGACATCTAGGAGGTGCAGTTTGAAGGTTTTCCCAAGACCTACACAGTCTCCTGACCTAAACATCATGACAAATCTGTGGATAAACCTTCAAAGAGCAGTGCGTTCAAAACAGGACAGAAACCTCTCAGTTCTGGAACACTTTTTCACGAAAAATGGGCAAAAATCCCTCAAACTAGAATTGACAAACTGTTGGCAGCTACAAAAGTGTTTACAAGCTGTGAAACTGGACAAAGTGGGGACTACTAGGTATTAACTCGACAGCGTGTCCAAACCTTTGCTCAGGCCTTTTTTCCTTAATATTATTTTAAAAATTGAAGTGAAAATAAAACCTGTGGAGGGAATGTCTCATCTGTAACTTGCCTTTGGAAGTTCATTTGACCTTCTCATTGCTTCTTTCTTCACGATAATAGAAATTTTCATCCAGGGTGCCCAAACGTTCACACACCACTGTACCTACTGTAATGCGGCCCAGATATTACAATTTTATGGCACAAACACAACTAAACTGTGTGTATTGTATCTAAAATTTGCCATCAAACAGAGGAATGAGGGACCCCATATGTGATACAACTAGTAACCTTTGAGATAATTAATTGCGTATGATTTCAGCTTTGTGTTTTTAGTGTTTGTTAAGCAGTGAAAACAGTTGAGAAATGCTATTATTTTCCAAGAAATTGAGATTTAAAACTGACATTTACAGTTGTAGCCAAAAGTTTACAAACCCTTTTTTATCTTTTGTATGAACGATAACACAAAAATCTTTTTTCCTCTCATGGTCAGTGGTTGTGTGAAGCCATTTATTGTCAAAGAATCGAGTTTACTCTTTTGAAATCATAATGAAACAGAAACTACTCAAATGTCGCTGATCTAACGTTTATATGACCTTCAACAACTGCCAGGAAAACTGTTCAGGAGCAAAGAAAACCTCACTTCAGTTGAAATACAGGACTAGTTTCTACTTGAAAAGCATAAACAAACAGGTTTTTTTTTGACAATAAATGGCTTCACGCAGCCACTAACCCTGAGTGTAATAAAGGGTTTTGTGTTATCATTCATATTCTATGAAATGCATAAGTTTACATACACCCTGTACATTTAGCCACAACTGTATGGCACAATTTATTCAATGTTTAACCCTGCAATTCAATTCTACATTATTTCTTTTGACGCTCAGTCCAAAAAGGTTCTGCTTAAAATAAAATTGATCTATTACAGGTATTTTTCTACCAATTGTTCTATTCTCTCGTTTTTTGTTGTTGTTAAGATTACTATTTGAGCTACTGCGTCAACACAATTTCCCTTGTGGATAAATAAAGTTAAAATTCTTCCCATCAATTCTGAAATGTGGTCACTTGTGTCAATTAACAATTCTTATTACACGCAAAATAACAGCTCACATCACCTCATTTTCTCATAAACCATGTTCCATCTCAACAGAATCGAAACAGCTCCATCTAGTGCTTGGACTATTTTATTACAATCGAGGCAGCAAGTTAAATAATACATTTATTGATTAGAAAATTGCACAAATTAGGCACTGCAAAAAGTGATATCTTAATAAGTAAAGGTTTCTGGATTTAAGAATGTTTAACCTTTATTTCAGTAATTCTTGCCAAGTTCCAAAATCTCCCAATGGAATAAGCTTTTTTTTTTCAAGTAAAATTTCCTCATTTCCAAGCGCAACAAGAAACTCTATCTTATTCCAGGGGCAATAAGATGTTGTTTTCTCATTCCAAGTTCAAAAAGACTTGCTCCATTGGCAGATCATGTCACTTACCTGCTCAAATCAAAGCCAAATCCTGTTACTCCAAGAAACATTGACTTATTATTCGATACGTTTCTGCAGCTGCGTGAGTCTTTTTTGCGAGGCGGTCATCGGGCCAGCCTGTCGTGCAGGTAACTGGCCGTGCTCTTGTCCTGGAGCAGGGCCTGAGTCACGTCGAACAGGTTCTGCTCGTAGGCCAGTCTGTAGCGGCTGTAGACGTCCTCGCAGTGGGACAGCAGCTTCTTGGCGTTGGTCGTGACGTTAGCGGGAGCACCGTCCAGCCTGGAGACACTGACGCAGGGGGATCAGGGTTTAGTCAAAGGTCATGCTTTTCAGTGTCGATTTAATGCCCAAATGCTATGTTTTTAATCCCACAAATGCAAATGTATGTGCTTATTTTATTTCTTAAAGGCACTGTACCTGATTTTTTTGTCCTAGTAGTGGAACGAAATTAATTTTGCCCTCCTTTAGTATATTGTAAACTCATTTGTGGAAATAAAACTGTGAATCTAAATATACAGCATTTGTATCAATTTCATGAGCTTGCAGCCTAGTTTAGTGACATTTTTGTGATCGTAAACCTGAAAAGTGTGTTAAGAAATGTAGGGCTGAAACAACTAATCGATTAATCGTTATACACCGACTAAAACGGAGCAAGAATTACATAAAAATGTTGCATGTTTCATGACAAAACTCTTTAGGCTCTAAAGGTGTAGGAATACAAGATTGTGTTGTAAATAATTTGATCTCTCTTTTTTTCCCAGATATTAGATAAATGTAAAGAGCATTATCTAGTCAGAGCAGAATTATCTTGACAGATTCTATGGCAAAATCCGAAAGGAACCCTCTCTCACCATCTCAGGATGAATTCTGGAGGTTCTGAGCTTTCAAATAATGTGAAACTTGTACGAAGAGCATCTTACAGACATTACCTTCAAGTAATGTATCAAATAGCGCCACTTTGTCGATAAAAGGTTGATAAAAACATAATTTCCGTGCTTCTTCTTTTTGCTTCTCAATGCTGTGAAGAATCGGGAAGTTAAAAAATGTGCTAGGAAAGTTAAGAGCGAGTTTTGACTCAACTGTTAATTTAATTTACCAACTTCAGCTTTCATGGTTTGTAAAAAAGTCAGGTAAAGGGCCTTTAAGATTTGCAAACAACTCCCACAAAAGAATCATTGAAGAGAAAAGTTTAGAAGAGCACCAAAACTTGCCTCACATTATAGCTTTGATGATGAGGTAAGTTTTGGTGCTGTATATTCCTTTGCTGTACAGCCGTTCACACTGTTAGCAGTAGGGCTGCACGATATTGAAAAAACTTGCGATATGCGATACGGCCATACAATATCGCGATAACGATATTATTTGCGATACTTGGATAAACCGCTCCATTCAATTCACAGACATGTGATATCATATTCAGAAAATTGTGTTAAAAGAAGACTCCAAAAACACAAAATCAGAATCAAACCAAGGCCAAAACATTTACTAAATTAGGAAAGTTATAACTGAAAGTGAACTTCCACACGTTTATAAGCTCCATGCATGTTTGGTTTCAGAGAGTGTTGGCAAAAAATTAAAAAAATCTCAGTCAGATGGAAGACTTAAGTGAATTTGCGATATTTTTTGGCTTCTTGCGATACGGATATCGCATCACCTAATATCACGATACGATATTTTTTGCAATATATCGCAAAAAGTAGGCCTAGTTAGCAGTGCTTTAATGCAAAACTATGCAGCTGTAGCCTGGAGTCGCCCTACCTTCCTGGTTTGAAACTACACAACGCATGGCGACCAAGTCAATTAGTTAATTCGGAAACCGGCAATTCTCCGAGCTCAAGCCAATACTAACTTTTTGAAGATGTCCTCAAACAGAGCGGTGGAGAGCGGCCTGTGGCGTTTGAACTCGTCCAGGTAAATGAAGTCCCCCTTCAGGACCACCTTCTGGAACAAGACCTCGGCCCAGTCCGGACTGTAGGTGTAGGCCTCGGACAACACCAGCACCTGGACACACACACACAACGCACACACTCCAGAAAAAAGACGACAAAACCTAATGACATCTATAGCTTACTGCAGTGTATCCCATTAATAACAGAGACTACGGTGGCCCAAATGGTTTCATTTTCTCCCCCCATAGTTTCAAAAACAATAGAATCTTTAGAATATTGTAATGTCACGTGAACCTATATTGCGTGCACGGTTATTCTGGGTGTCTCGGCCTGAATGCTGTGAGTGATGTGTTGTGCGTTGGACCTGGTAGCATCGAGGCAGCGCTGTCACGGCGCCGAGCAGCTCTGACGGCTTCAGGTTGATGATTTTCAGATCCAGTCCCTGTTTGAGGAAGTGCAGCTGCAGAGCCACCAGTTTGGCCATTTTCACGCAGCGAGTGGCCTGACGAATGCACGAGTCCTGCAGAGATAGAACACAGATGATCAATTTTTGACTTATAAAGCGCTTTACATACAAGAATGAAACACAAAGCGCCTTACAACTTAGAATCACCTCCTTCACCCACCAACCCCCAACTCCCACAAGTATTCACCCATTATACACAAAGAATCATTACTTTTATTGCATTTTATTGACCCTAAAAAGTGAGTTCGTGCTTATAAACTCATCTCTGTGCTGGAAAGTTAGGAATGTGTTTGGACCACAGCTATCTATATAATCTACTCATTCCCCCTTTCATTCATTTGAAATAAAAGAAAATCCGGTATAGTCCCTTTAACTCATCCTCCCCCGCTCCTCTCTCACTGTTTCCTTGCAAAAAATACTGAAGTACCATGGCTTTTTTGACATGTGTGCACATCTTGGAGCAGGAGAAGATAAGATAAAGCTTTATTGATCTCACAATGGAGACACTTGCTACGACAGCTCTTAAGATAGGCTCACAGTCAGGAAATGTGCCATCAAAGAAGAAAATAAGTTTGCAAACCGGTAATAATAATAATAATAGAGTACAATAAAATAAACGTCTCTTAGCATCGTTCAATAAATTGTATAGACATCTAGACTCTGGGTAGCAAGAGAAAAAGAAGATAAAAAAAAACAGTAATGGAAAAACAGAATGCTGGGAATGATTGGGTGTAATTGAATGATCTGTTTTAATGTGTTTTTAATCTGTAAAGCGCTTTGAGCTGCATTTTGTATGAAAAGCGCTTTATAAATACAGTTTTGATTGATTTGACAACTATGGAGAGTGACAGTCCTATAGTGGTCAGTTTCTGATGCACTTTAGTCTTGATTCAGTCCTAGTTCAGTTCTGCTTTGGTCCTTGTTCAGTCCCAGTTTAATAAAATGGCCAAGACTCACCTTTGCGTAGCTTTCAGCAGCGTCCTTCAGTAGCCCCTGCACTTTCTCCAAAGAAGTCTTCAAATCCGGAGTCACAACTGCACAAACAAACACTTGTTACTACAATTAACTACTGTGACCGTGACACAAGCCAAGGAATAAAGAAATGATTGAATGAAAATGATGTCACTGATAAAAGCAGAGTAATGCATAAAGTTTACAACTAACTTTTAGTTTTTGAATAAGCTAGTTATTTGTGAATACAAATTTTGTGTGTAATTTTGCCTTGTTTATTGGGGATCAAAACTCAATGAATCAGGCTAGAATTAAATATTGACTCTTGGATATTGAATTCCATCTGAACAAACCTTCAAACTATTGTTAAGTACAAGACTAGAAAGTTTGGAGTCTGTAGGAGCTACTAAAGTGGAGATGTTGATGCCACAATGTGAGGAAAATGCATTTGGATTTTTTGGATTGAATTTCCTACATAATTCTATGGAAAAATATTGAACCAGTGCATTAATTACACTCCTTATTGTACAGATTAGGTCATTTCTTTATTTACAATTTAAAGTATATACAGCATGTTAACAGTAAACTGTCTCAAAACCTGAAAATTGAAAGGCAGTTTTCTCAAAATCAGCTGTTTATTAGACTGTTGCATCATCTCCACTTTAGCAGCACCTAGACATAAAGTTTTCTTGTGCTTAACAATATTAGGTTTTTTAATGTCTAATTCCTAGCCTGATTTATGAGAACCCCAAAAACACTAATAACTAGCTTATTCAATGACTAAATAAAATATACAAAATTCTTTGTAACTATTTGTGTAGGTTATTTAGGACATTTCGGCGCGTGGCTCACCCCAGTCCTGGCTCTCGATCATCTTGAGCAGGGTCCTGGCCGCCATCTCGTGGTTCTCTCCGATCTCGCGCCTCATACTGAAACACAGCGCCACCATGTTGTGCTTCTCACTGTCCCCGGGCAGACAGCGCTTCAGGTAATCCAGGAGGGCCGTCTTTAGACTCGAGCTCTGCAGGGGGAGAGAGGAAACTACAATTTTCACTACCAAACATGGCGGAAAGCAACGAAGAGAGCTACAGTGTATCATTTAGACCACTTCAAACGCTGGAAAGTTGATGACATTTAACGCATTCATTTTACACAATTAGTTTAATGACTGTTTAATGCATCACAAAAACCCTGCATTATTGACTGCGAAATAAAATAAAATATGTAAACCCCACCTGTCCTCTGTCTGTGTCCACCTTCTTCCTCAGTAACATCTCGAAGCGGTGATTCTGGTGTAACAGGTCAAAGATGTAGGTCATCTCGTTGTAGCGTCCGATTCCAGTCAGCAGACGCACCTAAAACACAAAAATATGACTATTATCAGAAAGAAAAGGAGCTGTATTTTTGAATGTTGACATATTTACAGAACTAAATGCACCATTTACGTGCAAAATACATTCAAACACTTGGTAACTAAATAAAGAGGTGAAGACTGAGGTAAAATATCTTTGGTATTAAGTATTAAAGATTGGTGAAATATTATATCCGAGGCACTCTGACTTACATAAAAGTCCTTTATTTAGGCAAATATGGACATGCGGATGCCTTAACCTTCGACCAAGCCGCCTGTTTGCCTGAATAAAGGACACTTATGTAAGCCGGAGTGCCTCGGATCCTCTCTCTCTCCTCTCTAATTCTAAGTTAGTGCATGGTCCTCGAAGAGCACCTGCCTCCATATACTGTATAGTTGGACCCTCTTCGATCTTTTAAAGTGATACCAAAAGTGCAAATTATGGAATAGGTCACAAAATTGACAAAACAACACTATCAATCAACACTAAACTGACACCAACAGCACGGATATAAACACCAGCACAAATATAATATAACATGTAGTATAATATAACATGAACGTATATTATATATCGCTTTTCTACCTGCTTGAGGCTCAAAGCGCTTTACATCAGGGAACCACTCACCCATTCACACTCCAGTGTACGCAGACAATGGAGGGAAGGAGGGTGAAGTGTCTTGCCCAAGGACACTACTATAGTGTGCGGGATTTGAACCGCTAACCATCTGCTTAGGGCCACTGTCTCCTGGCAGCTTTCATGCCCATTATAGACGGTGAAAGCAATGCACACATGGTTTCTGATACGATACACATTATGACAAAATTGTATTGTGATATATTGCAAAACAATCTACTGTCCCAGCACCAGAGGTCACACAAAGCACTTCAGATGGAATAATCATTTGCTCCAAACCCTGGTGGTGTGGTCATATAAATTACAGCTGCCCTGGGGAATTCTGATGGACAGAAGCTTCTAATCTGTGCCATCGCTCTCACTGACCAGCACCTAAACAGTCTACCTATCCCAGGACTAACCAGGACCAAGGCCTTAGCCTTTGAGTATAAGGTCAGGCAGTCACAAGGTGAGAAGGAGATAATGAATAGCAATAATGTAATAATAATGTAGTATTGGGTACACATCAGTACATATCCTCACCAGCAGGCCGTAGTGCTCTCCCGGGGCCAGGTGCGAGTGGCTGAGGTGTCTCGCCGCCTGCAGCACACGGACGATGCCCTCCATGTGACACGTGAGGCTGAAGCAGTCATGAGCCACAATCAGCAGCTCCACGACTACAAGACACAGAGGACAGCAGGGAGTGAGTATGGGCCCTATAGAAATACAGTATTGTCTGACGTCTGAGTTAATGGACCAGACTTACTGCAGTTGAGGTCTCTCAGTGGGACCGTGGTGACGTTCTCCAGGAGTTTAGATCCCACCAGGTTTGGGTCTTCACACAGTTTGAGGAGTTGCATCAGACAGTCCCGCCCCTCTGACGGCCTGAACACCTGACGCTCTGAAAAACACGAACAAGTGTTCGTTCTTTACATCTGAGTGCTTCATCTGAGCCTCTCCTCTGCATCCTCTACTTTCACAAGCTCAAGCTTCCCCATGATCGTCTTTAGCTCCGGCATGAGCACGTGTGTTGTCTTTTTTTCAATATTAGTCAAGTTACCACGAGTTTGTAGGAAGTTTGTAGCTGGCTTTGTTCTGAAATTAACCAGATCTTCTTCTCTCACGTCTCTTGACTTCCGGTCTGCCTTGTAATATTCCTGTGAGCTTGATCAGGTGCTGCTCATGGGGTCCATGGCACCCTCCAAAAATAGACTCCTTGTGGATTCTTTCTGTAAGGCCCAGGGCCTCGGTAAATGGAGACGGACTGCGGAGTGTGAAACATTGATTTGAATTACTTAAGTCTTGCAGAGGCCGAAAAGGACCCACAAGAACGTACTCAGGATCCAGTGTGAGCCCGGCGTAAACCTGCTGCTTCTGCTGGTGATCAGTAAAGTTTGTCTAAGTCTAAACAGGGTCAGCGGGTCTGATGCATAAACTCCAATGGAGATGGCTCAGAGGATGTGGTATCTTCCAAATGATTGCAGAGTAAATTGTGATTTGCTCATAGCGACCATTGAAATCTATTGTATTCCAGTTTGTCTGTGTGCTCTCACCCGTCTGCAGCTCTTGAGTGGAGGCCAGCAGAGAGCTGACCACAGCCGCAGAGATCCGCTCGGCCACAGAGTCCGGAGCCAGGCCCTGAGCTCGGATAAACGCCTGGGCTTTTCTGAAACGCTCCGGCTGCTCGCTCAACAGCAGCTTCTCCAGGACGCACAGGGGGTCCTCCGCACACACCTGGGCGAACGAGCACTCCAGCTCCTGCAGAGAAGAGAATACACCTCATAAACACAGACAAACGCCATGTTGATATTCACGGACGACAGGTGGATGCATGACCAACAGATCTTTAATAAAACTCTAGATTTTTTCGAATTTGTACCGATCAGAAACACACATATAAAAGTTAAATTATCAAAGTCTGTGAGAACAAAAATAATTGATTAGTCTATACGTAAATTCCTCAGTAATAGGGACATTGGTTTCAATGGAAAGTCCTGTAGTTTTTGTACCTTTGAGAGCTGGTAGAGGCTGAGCACTTGTTTGCAATAGTTGTTGCCGTGTCGACTCTGGTTGACGAGTTTCTGGAGCTGAACCGAAACTTCGTCTTCGAGGAGAGGAAACACGACGAAGGAGGAGAGACTGCTGAACGAGGCCGCTGGAGAGAGAGAAGGGAACAGTCAATGTATAACTTGAAAAAAAAAAGAGTTTATACAGGTAGCAGCAAAGTTAATACCATTTTAATGTCCAAATACTATATTTTTAATGCCACAAATGCAAAAAATCTGTGCGATGTTGACAAAACTATGAGGTAACAATAGTCGAGCAATATCGTTATTTCTCTTGGATTTACAACAAATGACATTTAAGGTGAAAAACTGCAGGCAAAACTGTTTTTTGGGGGGGGGGTTGGGCCAGTTTGCGCTCTGAACATACTGTATATACTTTCACCTGGAAACAAACCTGTAATTATTGCATTGATTCAATGTTTCATTCTCTCAAAATACATTTTTCTCACTTTGTGACACCAACATCTCCACTAGAGACTCCAAGCTTTCCAGATTTGTTCACCAATAAAACTAAACAAAACATCCAAAATCCCCAAATCTATGTACTGTAACTAATATATCAACAAAATAAAACTGAACATTTAAACTTGACTCTATCCATTATTTAGATTTCATCACAAAAAATATAGGTATTTTTTATGCATAAAAAGCCTTATTTTTTTATAAGAAAACATAAATTGACATTTCTTTTTCATATTATGCCAGTAATATAAAAAAGTTTCAAATTGATATCACTCCTTTTCCCTATTCACCAGCCGTGTCTCACCTTATTTTGGCACAGTTAATTAATTACTTTAAATCAGGAATCTCCAACCAGTAGCTCGGGAACTACCAGTAGCTCGCCAGTCCTTTCCAAGTAGCTCGCCAAAGGCTTTCTACATTTCTACATACATATGCTTGATGAGTCAAATTTTAGAGCATTTTAAAAAATCTGAACAAAACATCTCCAAACATTTAGGTGAATATAGCAAAGTATGAAGCAGAAACTACAGTCATTTTCTGTTATAGTGTTGAATTATCATCTTTGCAGTCCTAGAGGCCAAGTTTCACATTTTTCTTTGAAGCACTTTTCTTACGTAAAAGTAGCTTCTGGGTAAAAAAGGTTGGACACCCCTGATTTAAATGCATTTTAACGCCTGTGGAAACCCTTCAGAATTTCTATTCCTGACTACGTGAATTCCATAATGCTCCTCACAGCTGGGTATCCTGGTGAGGGGTGCTGCCTCCGTGGCCTCTTCGTTCTGTTCGGGGCTGATTTCCCCCGAGGCCAAGGCTCTACAGCGCAGCACCAGCCACACGTCGCGGTGGAACAGACCGAAGTATCTGCAGACACGGCTGGCCTCGTGAATGCTGCCCTGGTCCAACAGCTGTCCCACCAGAGCAGTCAGGACACCCCGCTCCTCTGGGCTCAAACCAGGAGCAGAGGGGGGTGGGTCGCTGGGGCCTGGAGGGAGAGGAATGGTAAAGGGATGAATGAAAATATTTGCTTAATCAGATACAGTATGTCTTATATTAACAAAACCACCAGTCTAGCTCCAAACGCAAATCACTCTCACTGTAGCTGAAGGTTTCATGCTTTCATTTCATTTTCAGACACGACAACAGGGAAACTCTCCTCTGTTGACTCACTTTCTCTGACCTAGGCGAGGCAAGTTTATTTGTAGAGCATGTTAAAAAAAAAATTAAAAAAAAATCTAAACCTACCTGTTTAACAAGGTATATACAGTAACTACTAACCACTTCATGTTTCCCCCATCCGGTTTAAGTCTTGTTTTTGTTTCATGTTTTGTAAAGGCTATGCAATTCTCATGTATTAAAGCTACAATAACCAGTTCTGTATGACTTTTTTTCATCAGTAGGTGTCAGTGGTGAACCCTGTATGAGATGCTCATGTATGAGATACAATGGAAGATAGTCTTGGATGGCTGGCTTTCAAATTCGAGGCTAGAGGTGGGACTCCAAATTCAAGGCTAGAGGCGGGACTCCAAACCAATCAGAGAAACACGGATGTGGCGTAAACCCAGTAT
>OMNZ01109195.1:3223-16987 GCA_900303255.1 Lesueurigobius sanzi | reverse complement strand
CACAATGCACTGGGAGTGTCTGACGTGACCAGCGGACAGCATCAGGACTCAATACGGATGAATGAAACTCTTCAAAACACGGCTTTAGTGGTGAGTTGTGGATTGTTTATGAATAAAAAACCCTTAAATATGACCCGCTACGAGGAAAAGATGCTAATGTTAGCTGCTTACCTTTAGCTTGACATCGCTAGCTTCTCTTCTCTGCTAAAATGCAAAAATCCAAGCCGTTTTCTTCATTATTGTAAAATCCACGTTGATTAAAACTTGTCGGACTAATATATATCCCCAAATAATAAAGTGTCTCTTGAATTGGGTTGGTCTTGGTCGCAGAAATCCATTATTTGCGGAGTTTTGGGAACTTTTTTCAGCGCAAGTAGTGCACTCGTCTTGTTTACATTTCGGACGCGATGCTCCCTATCTCTCCTCCGTTAATCACGTCATTGTGGCGCTCGAGTCCAGGCCAGGAGAAAGTAGTGAGGAGAAACGTGTCCAAATTGCCAATAAAATTACTCCACTATATAGTCTACTATACAGTGCGGGACTATATAGTGAATGAGTAGATAGGGAATAGTGTGGACATTCGGACACAGCCTGTGTCTAAGCTGCTCAAAATATTAGCATGCTACCGCTAACGGCTATCGCTTGTTGCCTCTACACAGTAAACACCAGTGGCCCCCATCTATGATCCTCTAGAAAGATTACAGACATACCTCAGCTCTTACCTCTGTCACATATTGCACCAACTTAGGCTAGATGTTTAGACTGTGGTTCAGGACATCTTCATGGAGAGGTTTGTGCTTGCTTGTAGCTGACGAGCAGCAGCTGTAGCTAATGTGCACACATGTTATCCATGGCTGGCTTTGTTGCTTTTAAGTGGAGTCAGTAACTCTCCAGGTGGTTGATAAGGATGCTTATCAACTTATACTCAACTTATATAATATATAGCATCCATGTAGCATCTTGAGTTCAATCAGTGGAGACCATAGATATAAAACAGGCATAGAGGCGTATAGGCTGATACACTATTGCACTATAGCCAGCGGGCAACAAAATGGCGGACCTGACCGCTGAGGTCACGTGACTGAAACACATGGCCACATAAGCCTTATATGCATCATATGTCCACTTGAATGTATGACACTGACAAAAGCAGCTCTCTGGAGAAAAGATTCACCGGGAGGCTCCAGGGAGAAGGGAAAATCAGCTCTAATGGGTTTCATAGTTTGTAAAATGAGAAATCAATCAGGTAATTGAGAGAGAGGAGTTGAAAGTGACAAGCCAATCGTTTAGGCATTTGTGGAAAAACATTGCAAGCCTGACAAAGACACTGCAGGTGAAAAGGGGGAAAAATAATTTTTATTGTATATTATTGACATAATTATGAGAAAATAATGTATTGCAAGTTGTCCGTCCTTTTAAACCAAGGGACAAAACCAGACAGATCTCAAAATTAACCACTGCATAAAAAATAGGTTTTCACCAGCCATGTCTCGCCTTTACATGCTGCTCCTAAATGAATGAAATTAAATACAAAAGACAATAAATTACATTTACAAACAAGTGTTTCTCAACTAGTATAAATGATAGGTTCCTTTGTCACTGGCTCAATACCAAGATAGATTTAAACTGAGATTGCATACAACAGGATAATAGAGACCTGTTCTGTGTGTATGTGGTTAGAGAGCATTAGTTTGCCTTACCGTGGACGGTGAGCGTGGCCGATGCCTCTGCCTTGCCCACCATGTTCTCGGCCAGGCAGGTGTAGGAGCCCACGTCGGCGGAGGTCAGTCTGCGCAGCTTCAGGGTGTGGTCCTCGCGGATCTCGTATCTGCAGCAGAACGAGGTACGCTCAGACACATCGGACAGTTTACGGCAGTGCTTAATTTGTAAATCCAGATTTTCAGGAACACTTGTGTACTGGGTGGATTTTATGGGGGAACAGCCCAAAATAATTGCATATTTAAAAGTTGTTGGAGTATTTTATTTCCCGGATCCAATAAAGCTCAAAATTCCTATTTCCCGGAATGCGTTCCCCCAAAAGCCGGATCAAATTAAGCACTGGTTTACGGACATTAGGTGGCTTTAGGAGATCTCGCTTAGGCAGCTCGCTTTATAGATACAGTCGGCAACATATTATACTAGTGGGTGTGGCCTAGCGAGGGGGATGGAAGGTTGTTATGGGAATCACTAATTTTCACTGTTTTTGGGTAGTATAAATGGGGTCCTTATGAATGTTTTGACACAGTCGTACATAAAAAAAATACAGCAGATTGTCCAGGAGAAGTGAAAAACCAGCAATCGAAGCTAGCCACAAGCCTGTAGCATGAAGCTAATGTTAGCATTATGGTGAATTGGGTTGTTGAACCCCTTTGTTCCTCTTCATGTCTCTGTATCTTTATTTCGTAAGTCAGCATTTACTAAAGTAGTAGTAGGAGCTTTGTTTCCAACGGGACAAATGTTTGTGGGCATTCACAAAGTTGCCGTCTGTATCTAGTATAGCTGTTATTATAAAAACTGGATCCGTGATTCATACCTTCCTTTGGGCAGCTCCCCGTCGTCCTTCCTCCAGCGGACCGTGGGCACTGGGTCTCCTCGGGCCTCACAGCGAAACTCCACCCCCTGATCCACCAGCACCACCTGACTGCCCGGACGCTTCACGAAACTGGGCCGCTCTGAGAAGGGAGGATATGTCACATGTCAGTCACAACAAGACAGCAGCACGGCTCAAATACATTTTCACTTTTCAGTCATTGATTTTAAAGGGGTAAAAATCATAGAAATTCTGTTAGCTATCTGTCTGTTTCACCAAATACGTACAACTTCAGTTGGTGGAACATTTTCTTCTGGTTTGAACATAGTATAGACCCAGTAGGCGAGGGGTGTCAAACATACGGCACGTGGGCCGAAACTGGCCATTGAGATGATTTAATCCAGCCCGCGACTTGTAGAGTTTGTAGAGCATGTAGAGCACACTCATTAGTATTTTCCTGTCTAATATATATGTGGCCCACGATCTGCTGTGTGAGCTGAATTTGGGCCCACTACCCAAGATGAGTCTAACACCCCTGATTTAGGCCCCTTTTAGACCTGGCTTAGCCCTTATTTTATCTTGAATTAGGTCTGATGCTACTTGGAAAGTAAAACAGTTCATGAGGTAAAATGAGAACTTCATGAGCTAACATCTGAGGAAAACAAACTTAATTTCCCCCCAAATTAAGACTCAACACTGTTGCATCCAGTGCTTAATTTGATCCGGCTTTTGGGGGAACGCATTCCGGGAAATCGGAATTTTGAGCTTTATTGGATCCGGGAAATAAAATACTCCAACAACTTTTAAATATGCAATTATTTTGGGCTGTTCCCCCATAAAATCCACCCAGTACACAAGTGTTCCTGAAAACCTGGATTTACAAATTAAACACTGGTTGCATCTTATTCATGGCTCCTTCCTCAGCCAATCAGAAGGCTTGTTATAACCAAAGAAACATCTTCTGTGTATCATCTTTACATACACTTGTACAAATATAAGTCCATGATCAAATCCATTAACAACGATAAACTTTTTTAAATTTTTTATCTGATGTTGCAAATAACTTTTATGTTTGAGAACGTGCTTTGTCATACCAGAAATTTAAATTGCATTGAAGGAAACATTTTCTAAAAGTAGCCATTTGGGCAGGGTTTTTGAGAACAGTTTGAAAACCGCAATGCATTATGGGAGTTTGGAACCATTTTTAAAGGCCACAAAACAATGAAAAGACAGCCCATTTCCAATTTTACTCCCTTGCTGGTTGTTTGTTCTTCATGTCAAAGAGCCGTTCAAAAGACTAGCTCCTTTTTATATTGATTTTTTAAAATTACGCCAGCCTGAGTATATTACGCTGACAGGTATGCTACATTTCTTATTAAAATTATCCAAAAATATGATGGGTCTGATAGTTATTCTTTGAAAAACGTATGTGAATACAATATTGTGCCAGTCAATGAAAAGATGCTAAAACTGTCTGCCAAATCATTTTTATCACAAAAAATCTTTCTCTTGGGTTGCCTTCTATGCTTTTGTGCTGATTGAGTTGCCCTTGAGTCCATTTAGGATGAATCTATGAAAAATTGACTGAAAAAAGATGCAGCTCTTTTCACAATCGAGATCCAGTTCGAACATCACATTAATAGTTGTTTGTTTGTTTTGTTTATTTGTTTAGGACAGTGCATGCACATGAAAATGCATGTAAACACACCACTCCAGATTGTAGCCTTGGGCTGATTTCCATCCGCTGTCCCACACTCGCACTCACAAACTCACTCTCATTCATCCTAACCTATTGTGCATGTTTTTAGTGGTAGGGGAAACCGGAGCACGAGGAGAACATGCAAACTCCTGACAGAAAGGTTCTAGCTGTGAAGCACCAGCGCCAATGACTGTGTTACCGTGATGCCCCTTGTGCGTCCTAACACTGCAATCAACTACACAACAGGCCCGAACCATCCTGAAGTTATTTCTCTGTCTACCTCGTTGTTTGGCCTCCCAAGATGGCGTCTCAACCACATGCACATCAACACAAACTCCAGGCCAAGCCCCATTGCGTGACATCACATTCCAAAGCCCTATATAGATGACTTGAAAACATTCACTTCAACATGTTTCTTTCAACTCCTTTATGATCAAGAAGTTTCATTTATTGTTTCCATCAATAAGTAAGTAATTATTTCAAAAAAAATCTGCGTTGTGATCTTCAAACCGATATCAATGCTGTGAAATCCTGTGATCTGATTCATCCATGTTTGTGCAGAGCTGGTCTGCGGCCCTCTGATTAAGTCTGTGGGATCCGTGGCGTATATTGTTTTCATAAATCTGGGTTTGGTTCTGAAAGTCGGGATTAGCGATTGGAAATTGGAGGAGCCCCAGTGGAAAATGGCGTCTTGAGGGAAGCGTGGTTCCTGTGTGGTTTCCTGATAGATGACTGAATTATCAATGCTAGAATTTTCCGAATAAAGACATACACATGAAGGGATATGTTAGTCATTTCTCAATTTTTACTTTTCCCATCTCTGAATACGGCGAGTCTAGTCAAATTTGGACCAACTGCAGGGGTCAGAAGAGGCCATAGTTGAATCATTTTTTGCTGTGTATGTCTTACCCAGCACAGTGAGCTCCGCCACCTCGCTTTCGCGCTCGCCCACCATGTTGGTTCCCACGCACACGTACTTCCCAGCGTCACTCTTACGGGCATTCGTAATCATCAGCTTCCCTCCACGGATCTGCAAACAAAACAAAAACAAGGGCGAGAATTACATGCATGAACTCACAACACAATGACACCTGAAGATGTTTCGGATCACTAAGTGTGGGTTCCAGCATTGACATTGTCACGTTTAACATGTGTATACATACCCTGGTGGACTTCCACGGGAAAGGAATTGACCATATTTGGATTACAGAGTCTTGTCGGGGAGAGTCTATGTGTCACCTGGACCAAATATGTCAGTATTTGTGAATGGATACGCGTGGGAAACATAGTAGATGTTGGATTGGCTTTAGACAAAATCTGACGCATGAGTCAACAAAACGGCAGAGTTTGGTCTATTTTTTACTTTGACTTTAAAACTAAGACGTTAAGAGACAAAACTAGCCAAAACTCTCAAAATTATACATCTGTTTTCACCTGTCGTGTAAGATGCTTTTATAAACTGTGTGACTTCTAACCCAGTTTCACAGCAGTACAATTCTGATTTATATTTTCTACTAAATACTAAAGTATTAGCATATGATTAGCATAGCCTCTCGTAGTTGTGGATGTAACTTGATACATGCAGTTTGAACCTCTTTTCCCTCTTGCTTATTGGAGGAAACTGAATAACAGGAGTTATTTTGTAGTCATGGTTAGTGGTTGTGTGAAGTTGTCGATAAACCTGTTTGTTTAGGGTTTTTTTTTTACTGGAAACTGCAAAATGTCCCAGATCAAAAGTTTACATATTGTGTATCTTGAAACAAACATACATTTTTTCAGAGAGTCCTGTATTTCAGCTGAAGTGAGTTTTTCTTTGCCCCTGAACAATTTTCCTGCAGTTGTTGAAGGTCATGTAAACGTTAGATCAGGGACATTTGAGTAGTTTCTGTTTCATTATGATAACTCTTTGAGAATAAACCACATTTTTGTGTTATCATTCATATTGTATGAAAAATGGCCAAAAGATTAAAAGCGCATGTACACTTTAAAGGGTATGTAACCTTTTGAGCACAACTGTATCAAGTTACATCCACAACTAGTGTTGCCACCTGTCCCGGTTTTACCTGATTGTCCTTCTTTTTAATGGCCTGTCCCGGGGGAAAAAAATATTCTCCCGGGAAACTTTCTATACTGTATATCACCTTTTACCTGCCCACTAGCGCCCCCAGGTGTCTACAATCAAAAACTGTAGGAAATAAGCCAAAACAATAAAGACTGGACATTTTTAAAGCAATTAACTGAATAAATAACAACATAATGGTATTAAAATTAATCAAAAGATTACCGTTGAGAGCAAAATAATATTATTAGTAAACACATCTGTTGACATTAACCACTGAAAGTAACTACTTAAAGCAAATCTAACATAGCTCCATCACAAGATTATGTCCAATTTTGCTGTAGAAGGGCATTTTTTGTCTTGGGTTAGATGTGTGAAGGGGCCACTGCTTATAAGCAAAAGGGTCGATTGGGTTACCAAAATGTCCAGGTTTTTTGTCAGGCACAGGTGGCAACCCTATCCACAACTAGGGTAAGTGTGCATGCTAATGCTATGGCATTCACAGAGCTAATGCTAGCTTGACTCGAACATTATGCACAGCATCAATTCCTTTCTTTTAAAATGTATTAATCAATAATTGGTTGCCCCCTAGTGGCTGGAGTTAGCATTTTGTTTTCAAAATCATAACTCCTCGCAGGAAATTTTTTTTACATACTCAGAAATGCATGCCCTACAAATCAGGTTGGATTACGTCATCTTAAACAAACCATGGGCTGTATGTTTGACACCCCTGTACTAAATCAACATTATCACTGCATACGTTTGTACATTTGACCTCGCTGTGTCCCTGTTGTGGCCTATACTGCAGTTAAAACCAAACTTTAGTGAAACCTTTGGGATGGGACCTCTTTGACAACAGACACCTTCCTTCTGGATCTGAAGCATTCCTGACTGGCCTGTTTAATATTCATGGTCCGGTCCGGAGACGGAGGAGGAAGGGGGGATGCTGGATTATGTGGGACGTCCCGCGGTGCTGGAGGGGTTTGAAGTGTCCTTGTGTTACTGTTTGTTTGAGGAAAGGCTTAGCGGCTAAAAGGCTGCGACACTCCAAAGAACACTGAAGGTCAGAGAGAGAGAGCACGAAAGAGTCAGGGAGGGATAGCACTAATGGTTTAGGATGCAGTGCATGGATTCTCAAGGCTTTACTCTACTATGTACCTCTACTGTTCGCTGTATGCTGGAATACACATGAATGAATGGAACAACAGAACAGTGGGGGAAAGTTTTTGAAACACTGTGGATATATACTGCTTTTTTAGTCTATGAAACTATTCTGTGCCAAGCCAAAAACTAGAGGAAAGAAACCGCTATTTTACAAATTTACACATTTGCCTTACATTACCCTGATTAAACAGCGCTGGTAAATGTGGCCTTATTATCAGAGTATTGTCAGACCTTATTATCAGACACACCCTTCACAACGCACCTCACCTGTAATATGGTTACCCATGGCCTTGGGTCTAACCATTTTGCGCTGGAGTGTAGGGAGAGCGCTTGGACAGCAGTAGTTTGCGCTGAAGTTAGCAGTTGGCCCTGAGGCTGCAGCCCCTCTAAGCCCATTGGATAATGCGGCCCTGCTGAGATTAATATGCTTTTAGACACATTTACGTTAATGGAAAAAGTGGAATAAAAAAAAAAAAAAATTTTTATATATGTATGTATACACCGGTATATCTTTTTCCCCTCTTCAATGTGTAGAGCTTATTCCACGTCTGACAAAACATACCAATGCTCAGCAGATTAGCACTGACCAGTTTGCTATAGTTTCCGAGGCAGACGGCTCTATCCCTCTGCCTTTGTCTATGTCATTTGGCCGAGCTGATAGCGCCTGCATCCATTCAAATCCTATGCACTCTCCGGTATTCACAAAGCGCTTCATTTTCTCAGCCCATAATTAGCCACAACCTGTGCACAAAAGCACTTGGGCAATGAGGAGCATTGGAGGCTTTTACGGCGCACCAAACAGACCACAATGACTACAAAGGAGCGGGATAAATGCTTGTTTATGTGTCCAGACTAAATCATTCCTGGAAAACTGCATTGACAGACTCGGACATAACTAACAGAGATAAACTTTGTCCATCCACTATACAATGAAGTTACCGTTAAAGGAGAAATCGTATATGCGGAACCTACACTAAACTATTCACTGCACATATACAGTACCTCTTTTTTTTTCAAATAGTTCCGGTAAATCAATTACCATAAATTAATGCTTGTACTGTAGTTCTGCGTAACAGATTTGGGCCTGTTGTCCATGCTGTGAGCAGATCTGGAGCCGTAGGAGGCTTCTGTGGGCTGTGCAGTCTGGTCTCCTCCATCTCCAAGGAGACCCCACGTTCAGGCATGTTCATGTGGGAGGAATGGCCCGCTCCCAGGGCGACAATACTCCACAATACAGTCTGGGTCTTCACACACTCAGCTGTTCTCCACATTATACAGATTCCACTCTCAGGCGCAGTTTACACACTCAGAAAACTGTACTGAGCTGCCAAGAGTTAGGTGCACCTCGGCTCCTGAGATGGAAATGACTTTTGACAGGGTTTCTCTCAGGGTATCTCTCTTTGGCCTTGAGAATATTAACTAGCACATTTAGTAAAGTTTACAATTGTTAAGATAAAGTTGTTGCACACGTCAAAATGTCAATGTGTCTTCATGTTTCTATGGCAAAGCAACAATTTTATATATTAAGCACATTTCTCTACAGCTCTATGTGCTGTACAGAGACTGCACATACATGCAGCAAAGGGTAAAGAAATAGCAATACAACAATAAAATATTAGAAATATATGATTCAACAATTATGTCTGTCTGAGTAATGATGATGTATGGTGATTGTTTTGATTTCTGTTTTATCCTCATTTCATTTAAGAGGTTTTAAGATATCCAAACTAAGTTTGTTAATGAATTTGAAGTGAGTCTAATGAAGACCTATCGTCATGTGACGATAGCTCAGGTGAGAGAGCAACATACAGTACATTTGAGCGTCAATCGTATGAAAAGTTGCTGCTGTTAACGATCTAACAAAAGCATACAGGTTGAAAGGTAGTGGCCCTAGATTGGATCCTTGTTGAACTCCATGTTTTTAGTAGCCTGGCGAGCATCACCAGCCTGACGCCATGTATGATATACATTGGAAGGCGGTCTGGGATTGCACCGTTGGCTGACTTTCAAATCCAAGACTAGAGGCAGGACTAACAAACCCATTGTAAACCAATCAGAGAAACACGGATGTGACGTAAACGCAGTAGTGGTGGTTTTCAAAAAGAAAAACCTTCAGAGCAGCCAGTTGTTGTGGTTTTAAGGACAAGTTCAGCTCTTAACATCAGAAGATAAGGCAGTGCTAAAAGTTTGTTGACTAGCTGAAAATGACGCCTCCTGTGCTGTGATTGGTCTGGTAGCATTCTCACCAGTTTGAGCAGCCAACGACACAATCCCAGACTGTCTTCCAATGTATCTCCTACATGGAGTCAGGCTGGTGTTTTTAGGTCTGGCGACCCTCTGGAATTATCTCGTGACCCCCATGGGGTAGAGTTTTATGCCCAAGCCCGATCAGAACCTGACCCGGATTTAAAAAAATACATACTGTATTAATATTGATTTTAGTGCAATATACTATAGGCTATGCTTAGTTCTATCAGTCTACCCCTGGGCAGCTGTGGCTACAATAGTAGCTTACCACCACCAAGTATGGAGTAAATGAATAATGCCATGTAAAATGTCTTTGAGTGTCCAGAAAAGCATGTAAAATGTAAAACTGATGCATTATTTTTATTATTATTAGTTACAAAAATGTGTGGTTACATTAAAATAAAAAGAATAAATAAAGCTGTTGCGGGATGTGTCGTGCTCAGGGCAGGTCAGTGTTGAGGCGCGTGCCTCGGTGAAGAGATGTGAGGGGGGGGTTTGGGGCACAGGCAGCAGGTCCATGCACAGTAATATATATATAATATAAGTTTAGTCTGCTTATAAAGCCTACTTTTCAGCAAAACTGCCTTTTCTTTCGATGCTGCTAGCACCATACTTTTGCAAGCGTGAAGTTTAGGGAGTTAACCCCGGAGGGAAAGGTGAATGCGGACTCGCTCTGCCTTCTCATATCAATCTCCCTCATCGTACACTTGACTTGGGATGCATTCAAAGACTGGAGCTGTAAACAGCCAAAGAAAACTTGAGAGTGGAGAGTTGACGAGAGCGAGACAGAGCAGCACTGGAAAGTCCGAGGTAAGAGTCACATTCTGTAGTTTCTAGCCCTAGCGCGGCTGCGTGCTCGTAACCGCTGGGGCCTATTATTCAAGTTAATTGCTCGAGTGAGTTTGGGTTTTAGGCCCCCCAGGCCGGGTTGGACTTGATTTTTTGGGCCTGATCTAAGCTCTACCATAGGGGTCCCGACCCTCAGGTTGAGAACCACTGTTTTAGAGGATAAAGCTTCCTGTTCCTCTCCTGTTCTGTCCTCTCAATGGTTTTCAACCATTCCAAAATTAAATCCCACCAGGTGCTGGAGTCTATATAAAAGAACCTAGTGGTTCTTTTATATAGATGTTGCACTCAAGTCTAAAAGCATTAAAACATACGTTTTCACATATGAATGGCTTTAAATTATGAATGTTTAACCTGTGAGGAGCAGTGGAGGTCCAACATCTCTATCCAAAAGGGTCCAAATCAATTCAATCAATCAATCAATTTAAAAATGCATGTATGCAAATGCTCTTTATAGCTTTAAATTGCCCAAAGCTTTATCATTATGGAATGCACCAGGAATCTGAGAAATCTCAGAGGTTTTGACAACACATTCCCTTGCTGTATTATGAAAATAGCCTCTTACCTCAGGCCTCAGTTGCTGTTTTTATATCACAACTGTCATGGCCTCCTTCGAACACCACCCAGACCCTGTCAGCACCAACACTTCCCCACACTTCACTATCAAACATGACGTTAGCTCTATTTCCAAGCGCTCCTTTGGGAACGGCCCCCGGGAGTCCTTGTGCGTGACGGAAGTTTACAGTGAGCGCTACCAGCTGCTGTCAACAGACCTAGCGTTAGCGCGCAGCAGGCTAGCACTAACGCGGCTTCGGCCTGTGGCTTCGACTCATTTAGTCTGAGTGTTTACAGGCCGGGCCCCCGATGGGACTGTACCGTGAGGGGAATATGTTCACTGAGGCTGAAAAAAGCTGCTGTATTTGTCAAGGCCGTGTGGATGTGGGGGAGAGGCACTGGGCTGAGACCGAGGAGCTACGGCCTTCAAAAGTCCATCTTTTAATTGGAAATGTTAAAGTTATGTGCCAGACTGAGGAAAAACATGTAGTTGAAAGTTTGGGAATCTTTACTCCTGTTTTAGTGTTGTCATTTGCCTTTTAAATGTGTTACAACCTATTTGATTCTTACCTTAACTTTATTAAGCCTGATTTCAATCGCTTCAGTCCTGATATCCTGGAAGAACAAATAAATGACCTAATCTTCACAATAAGGAGTGTAATTATTCACGGTTTCAAAGTTTCTTCAAATATCCATATGGGAAATTGTAACTTCAAAGACCATTTTCACTTTAGTAGCTCCTAAAGAATCCACAGTTTCCAGTAGGGATGCAATATCAGGTATCAATTCTTTTTTTTCAAATTTTTTTTTGTTCTGTTTAAATTGCTCGAATAAATAAATAAATAATTCCAAATATCCGATACTGAACCGATACTTTTGCCAACTTAATTTAAGTGAATATGGACACGCTGTATGTCATTTGAAAGCTTAGGCTAGCTTCAACCCGTCGAGGCTGCAACAGAAGCTATGAGTGAGTCACACCTAAAGTAGTGAAATAGGCTAATGTTGGCCACTAGTGAAGGTCTATGTTTGTATTTTAGTTTTTGAAATACAGAATCACTTACTGTATATAATATATTTATAATGCATCAATGATCAGATCACTATATGATGGAAGTTCTCCTTTAATGTAATAGTAATGCAACCAGTCACTTTTTTATTCACTACAGTTTCTTTACATAAGCTACAAATATGTGCTATATCTACAAACCTACTTACATACTGTACATGCTCAAACCCTCAGTGTCGGTACCAGTGTTGGAAGAAAAAAAAAAAAATCTGGATCGGTGCATCTCTAGTTTCCAGTTTTGGACTTAACAATATTTTTGAGTGATTTTTCAATATTTAATTCCTAGCCTGATTTATTGAAATTTGAACCCAAAAAAAGGAAAAATTTGAATTTTTACAGATTTATTTACTACTTTATTCAAAAACTAAACAAAACATCCAAAATCCCCTCTGAACAAATCTTTGTAGCTAACAGTGTTGCCACAGTTTCACTGAAAAAGATTTCTGATTACTTCCTCAAAAAGTAACTTAGTTAATTTACTAATTACTTGATTTTAAAAGTAAATAAGTTAGATTAAGAGTTACTCATTAGCAGGGCCACCTTAATGTCCCCATAGGCCCCGGGGCTTACCCAGAATTGTAGGCCCCCCCTCAGCGCCAACCCTAACCCTGAATCCCACAAAATGGAGCTGCTTTCGTCTGCGGTTCCTCCTCTGGTTGAGCTTATTGGTTTATAAAAGCCTGTTAGTTTAGGCATGTGGATAATCAGCTCTTTATCCCGACGCTCTTCTCCTTTTGCACCTTTCTCTTCTGTTTCCAACATTTCTGTCTCTGTACGAGTCGCCTCCAGAACTATTATAAGTGAATGAACACGTAAAGCTACAAAGTTTCTCTGCTCTTGGATTGGCTAGAGTTTGTATTAGGTAAAACAAACAAATGATATAATACATAATATGGAATTCAATGATATCTGATAGGCCTCTGGGCCAGGTGGGCGGGGCTACTACAGGAATATGACAAGATCCGGCAGAGCAAAGGCACTATGGCCAAAAGACCGTGTCAGTGCCCTCTGCTGGACAGGTGAGGAATTCCTTCCTTTTAAACAAATCTTGGCTGCCCGCCCCCTAGTGTCTGGATTGAGCATTTTAATTATTTCTTGTAAATTTCATAACTCCTGATAGGAATGGACTAGGATCTTTCTTTTTTTTTTCTTCCTGTAATTCTGATAGGCCCTTGACTATGGTAGGCCCCTGGGCTCCAGCCCCTGCTAGCCCGTTGGATAAGGCGGCTCTGCTTATTAGTTAGACTTTTGTGCATGCATGGCATTCAGCTACGACCGATAATCTAACTGCGATTCACACCTTTTCATGCGGTCAACAGCGGCCGGCCGTGCAGATGCCCGCGTGCCCATAGAGAGTGTCCGCACAACCTCCATATTATTGTGAGGCCGCAAATGGCATAGTTCCTGTGCGCCAATTGTGACAGGCCCTTTATATACAGCAAAAGCTTCAAATTAATATCTCATTTAAAACTTTTTTCCCTATTCACCTGCAGTGTCTCGCCTTAAACTAATTTAGATTTCTTTGTCTCGCCTTAAACTAATTTAGATATTCATTTTTTGCAGCAAATCTGACACTAAACTAACAAAAATGCTTC
>OMNZ01109187.1:36624-50328 GCA_900303255.1 Lesueurigobius sanzi | reverse complement strand
GATGATTTATATTCCTTCAAGAAAACATGTTTGTGAATAACATTTTGTGCCACGGTCTACAAAAAACCTACATCTGTCTGGAAAATCTTTCATTTTTGGCACCTTTTCTGCTGTTGGGCTGATTCTTGAGTCTATTTAGGGTAAAATAGGTGGTGTCTCAGCCTCGCCTCCTCTGGGTGCCCTGGCTCGGTGCCTGGGTGCTGAGCTGTGGGTGCCCGGGTGGAGGTGAGGTATCTCTGCCTCGCCCCCTCTGGGTGCACTGGCTCGGTGCCTGGTGGCTGGAGCTGATGTGCTGTGTGTGTGTGTGTGTGTGTGTGTGTGTGTGCGTGCGTGCGTGCGTGTGGATGGGTGTCTGAATGCTGAGGTGAATGCACTTGTAAATATATGTGGGGGGTGGGAGTTGGGTGTGTAAATTTTTTCCCGTTTAAATTGGGTGTGTAAATTGATGTTTCTGTTTTTAATGTGTTTTTAATCTGTAAAGCACTTTGGGTTGCATCTCTGTATGAAAAGCGCTTTATAAATAAACTTTGATTGATTGATTGATTGATAAATCTATGTCAAATTGACTGAAAATAAGATCCGGCTCTTTTCACAATTGAGCTCCAGTTCGAACCGTTCACCTCAAAGAGCCGTTCAAAAGAGCCGATTCGATCATGAACGTCACATCACTATTTAAAGGTATATAACTTTTTATGTGATATTAGTTGTTTTTTTTTTTACTTAAAAAAATTAATAATAAAATAATTATCAAAAAAAACGTGGATTTTAGACGAAAAAGAAACAGGTTTGTATTTATTAAACAGTTGCCAAATTTGAGTGTTGTACAGTATTTTTTTTATTGTAATATACAGCCAATCAATTCATTATTGGTCTTCTTTGTACTTGATCCAGCCCATGATGGTGTTTCATAGATTAACCGACTAATCAATATCATAAACACCCATAGTTTGTGTCTTGCATATTTTAGCTTTACAAAGTTACTCCTTTCTTCTTCTTTTTTCGAAATGGAAACAGCCCGGGAGCTTTCAGGTAACTTTTTCACACCTTACATGATGTTTGTTATCTTCTTTAGTCATGTATAGTAGTACTCTGTTTGTTTTGTTAGTTTGGAGCATGCAGTATGCAACAGATTTTACTGAACATCTGAAGTTTCCTGCATCTACTAATAACCCCAGCCCATTTTCTCCATCTTCCCATCATTGTAATTCTCACAAGTCATTCAGAAAATGCCGGATTTATTGAACCTTTTCATGGAAAGACCCGTTTCCCCTTTTGCCTCCACACAATTATGTAAAAGCCGTGGCGCCCTCAGATAACCCTATTTATGGACATTCATTTATGACTATGGTTGCCTTGGCCGCTAACACCCCAAAACATCTGGGCACGGCATCCACAGAGCACCGGAGGGCACCGCTTTCACCACCAAAATACTTACTTCTTTTCTCCAGAAGCACTTCATAAACTATTCCACCATTTTTACAATGAAGGTTTCATTATAACACGTTGAGAGCTTGATTTCAGGAACGGCAATGACATAACTGTCCACGATGGAAAACACGGATGGAGAGTAGGCCGTGGTGCAGGCATTGTTTTATTTTGAGGTAACTATTATGTGTTATCATTGTTATTTTGTTTGTTGAGCAACCAAATTAATATAAAGTAAGAATATCCTTACTGTATCTCCAGGAATTGTGATAAAATAGACTGTAAGATTCTTAGTTATTATTAGTAGTTAGTTTGGCAGTCGTCCCTCAAATGTTTTTTGTTTGTTAGTTTATTGTTTGAAATGTATTCACCTTATTCAACCCCAAATGCTTTTGTTGTGCTTAAGCATTTGCTTTTTGTGAGCACTTCCTCTGACCTGGGATTTCATTGTCATTGTAAGAGTGAAGTGAAGAAAATAAAATGGAGTTACAGAAAAGACTCGCGAAAAAGCTCAAAGGAAATAAGTTTGTGTCTTGTCAGGTTCATGACAAAGTGGAAGGATGACAGGAAAAAAGTGACCTAAGAGTGATATTATCTCCAAAGATGTCACGGGTCAAATTTTTGAGTCACGATTATTGAGGGGGGAAAATATTGTGAATTTTACGATTATTCATGATTAACAGAATGAAAGAAGAAAATACTATATTTTCCGGACAATAAGTCACACTTTTTCTCATAGTTTGGCTGGTCCTGCGACTTATACTCAGGTGCGACTTATATATTAATTTATATGTCAGGTTAACATACCAGACACCTATTCAGTTTGTTGTTTCTGCTTGGTGTAGCTGAATAACCATCAGTGTGTTACGTTACATACCGTTCACCTATTCAGCCTGTTGTTCTCTGTTCTATTGTTATTATTATAACTTGCCTTTCAAGATGAAATATCTGTTCTTGCTCTCAGATTTTGTAAAATAGATTCCCCCCAAAAAATGCGACTTATAGTCCACGTGCGACTTATATGTCTTTTTTTTTTGGCTGGTGCGACTTATACTTATATAAATACAGTACATTGAATTTCTCAAAATCTTACAAAAAGTGCTTTAACAAAAAATAATTTTTACATTCATTTAATTGTTGTTTTAGTTAAAAACCTGTTGAACATTTAGCCTATGTTTAAAAAAGTATATATTTTGAAATATATGCTTTGGTTTTTACCGTGATGTAACCAATGCAGCGCTGCACATGGTTCTTTCAGGATTATTTACCTGACTTCATGTATTTTTGGTGGATTAAAACTGGATGTGATTAACCTTGGGCTTTTATAATCATGATAATTGTAAAACCGGTTCATCTTGACATCCCTAATTATCGCGTACTTTTTGTTGACTCTAATTGGTTAATTGTCTGTGAGGAACAGGGCCAAAGCTGATCAATGTATTTACACAGCAGTTTTTTGCTGATACATGTTGCACCAATAACAGAAATCAAAGCCAATGTCGGCTCAAGTCAGTTTGACCATAAACACAAGGCATCTACAAGATAATACTGAAACTGTTGTTTGGAAGATATGTCAATTTACAATATCATTTCAAAGTCAAGAAATTAACCGAAATCTGCAAAAACTAAAATAAAATTTACATATATTTCATGTGTAATCTTTCAAAAAAAAGTATGACAATGTTCTTTTTTCTGCAGTTTATTCAAGATAATTATCCTTTTGATGACAGTGATCAAAATTAATACATTTACCAGCACATTTTTACGTATATTTAATGGTTTGCAGAAATATCGTTTGATTATCGTTATCAAGACAGTCCTTCTAAACATCGAGATGTCCATTTTTGTTAATATCCTCCACCTCTACATCCATTGCAAGTTTGTGAATAAAGTGAATAGATTTAATCAGACAGATAATAAAATACACTTTGTAACAAATAATGTACAATAGTAGTTACTTTTCTCCCTATTTTACTTTAGTAATAATGTGAATATGCAATATTTCGCCCCTGATCAGTCTTTGTTTAGTGTGTTTGCTCAAATACAGAAGTAAAAAGTACTGCTGAAAAGGTTATTGTCAGCAAATGTAATATGAACACGCACACTCTTAGTTTCCCAGACCAGGGACAGGACGCTCTTATAAAAAGGCAGAGGAGATTGAGTGAGTGGAGGAGCCCATACTATCATGTCTCCCGTGTATAAACATAAAGATTGCACCCTGGTTCCACATCTCGGCTAAAACCCTCCGAGACTTCCTGAATGTTCTCGTCTCTTTATAGTACAACACTTAGGCGACGGATCACTTTTTTATTTATTTTCTTTTCCCAACCCTGAACATTGCTCACATCGCCGTTCCCCCGAAGCTTGAAAGCACAACATTTCTCAGCCAGCCAACTCCCACTGGGACCCGAGCCCAGAGATGGAAATGCAAAAGGATATGTTTTATTGGACAGTTGCAGACAAATAAATCTAAATATGTATTTTGGTCATGTTTGTATGTGCGGCGAGTGCGTCCCGAGGGAGTGGGAATGATTATATGACATAAATAACAGTGGTGTAGCGTGGTATTAGGGTCACATGTTTACATACACGGACCGGGTCAGGCAGGGAATAATTCAAACAGCATTTCTTTTTGTGCCTCTGAAGTCACTGCGTTGTTGTGCCAGCGTGTTCTGCGCGGAAGGCTCGCTCTGCGCCGACTATTAATGAGAGGGGAAGCCGCATACAGTCAGGTGCACGGTTAAGCTGGCAAAGTGAGAAGCCGACAGCTATAAAATATCATGGCCAATGCGGAATGGGGTCAGTGCATTGATCAAATTGTTTGTTTTTGTTAGAGATTCGTGTCGCAAACCTGGAAAAATAAGATGGAAGATGAAATTTAAGAAGTGATCATCGGTAAAACTGAAGCAGAAAGTGTCAAATGTTTAAACTTTGAGATTTGTAAAGTTCTTCTTTTATTTTAAATTATTGAATGCCTGAAAGCCTGTTGAAATATACTCTGTGAACTACATTTCTCTGCTATTCTATTTTTAAACAGAACCATAATATATATTTTCCCCTCCTAAATTTAGTGTCTACACTTGAAGAATTTCTTGATCTGTGCCCCAACTTCTCCCTGTCTAAAAGTGTTTTTGAAGACAGAGCAAACTTGGAAATAAAACGGTGGGCCTTTGGCAAACTGCACTTCAGAGATGCCACTCCTCTTTCTGCCTCATGTGACAAGGAATCAAGCAGCGCCGCACAATTATACATCTGCCTAATTATTTCTATTCAAGTCCATACTATAAAAGGTTGCACACCTCACTCTTGTTGGGATGGGGATGGCATGAGGTGCCCTCTATTCTGTCTCATGACTTTGACAGGCACCACTGTCTGTCTGCTCCTCAGACATCTGTGCTTTAATGAAGGATCTGTGCGTTAGGCTGAGGCTGTGACATGCTTCAAAACACAGAATACTTGAGATCTTCTTTTAATCTTTGTATTCAAAGCTTTGTAGTTCACTGAAGATGTCAGAAAAAAATGCCTTGCTATGTATTGTTAAAAATAAAATAAAAAACTGTTAAAAGAAAGTTATAATTTAGTTGATAAAGTAATGTAAGAGGTTTTGTTATGATGCTGGTTCTGTCTGCAGCCCAGCTTGCCCATGTCTTTGCTGCAGTGGTCACAAGGGGGTAGCATTGACACAGTTGTCTGAGCCTTCAGCTGCAGCAGCAGCAGGACAAACTGCCTTTGATGTAATTGAGGTCTTAGACCTCTTAGAAAAGCATATATTGGTTTGTATGTGAAAATGTTCAGGGAACAATGGATTTCCATAAGTGGATGTAAAATGGTATTTGGAGCATCCCGGGCACTCTAACTGCTCTCTAAACAATAAGAAAAAAGGACTGTTCAGGACGGGACGAGCAATTCAGGCACTTACAGCCTGGAAATGTAATGCAATGGAGCATTTGGATTAAATGTGTGAGCAAAAGATACAGAGCTGACTGGTGCAGGCCTTTTTGCTCTGTGATTCATTCAAATAACACTGCAGACGTTCTACTGCACCGCTCTGCCTTAAAGCAGGGGAAAAGAACTGTGTAGTTAATACTGTTCTTAGTTTTGGGCTCTGCACATAAATAGCATGTGTCTCCACACAAACTGTCAGCAAAAGCAGAGAATTATGCCTTTCACAGGATGTAGATTAAGCTGCTAATTATCAATCACTGGCAGCCACACGCATTCCCCTAACAAACATTTTTGTCGATCCATCTTATCACCATAAGAAATAGTTAAGAGCACGAGTGTGGCAGGGGCTCATAAATAAAGGTTACCTATTTACATATTCAGTTTATCATGAATATTGCATACTCTGTACATAAAAATTCAAATGCCCTGTTTATGAAATATGATCATGCAGCAAATGTGGAAAGACATAGTGCACAGGCCATTCATATTTAGGATTCTGCTGTGATTAATAAAAAATAATACAGATATTGGCTCACCAGAGCTGCACTTCTGCCTGTAGAGTTGTGTTTGTGTTTTAATTCTGGCACATATTCATCAAACAAGCTGTGTCTAGCATCGAGGAACATCTTATAAAAACATGTTGTGAAAGCTCAAAGCAAATTTGTGACATGCTGCGTTGACATCAGGGTTACAGATGGATTTATGTGCTATTAAAGCAGCCACATATTCAAACTCTTACCTACTGTATCTCCAAGTCAGCCGACCAATAATTCAGGATGAGAATAATGACGGCCATAAAACAACTATGCTTTACTGACTTGTCCCTCAGTGGTCATCTCCTCTATAGTGGGTGATTTAACATGGACGGCCATATAAGTAAAAATAATGTTGCTCTGGGCTGCAGGCGCTCCCTGACACACACATATAGTATATAAATATAAAGTATTAAGTGTATATATAGGTGTGTATGTATATATATATATATATATATGTATGTGTGTATGTGTGTGTGTGTATGTGTGTATATATATATACTGTATATACTTACACTTATTTACTTATATATGTACATTTACTTGAATGCTGTTTCAATGCGACAGTAAATAGTCAGTTAATGTTATATGTCTTCATTATTCTCATAGTATTTTATTATTATGGATAGCTAGGTCAGAGTGCAGAAGTGTTTCTGGATTCAAAACAATAGTGAGGCGGTGCCCAGGCACACGCTCAGCACACGTGATTGTGACTATTGTTAACAGTCATATGCATTTATTGCAGGCACTAAAACAAACTCATAGAAGTATTTGAATTTGAATTATGAAGGGAAAATAAAACTCTGATTGAAAATCAGTGGGGTCGGTCTATTAAATGGAGCTTAAAGATATAATAGCATCACAGAGCAAAACAGTGTGCAGCAAGTGTCTCATCTTTTCTCATGAACTAGTTAACCTGAAAGAATACCATCTACAAATGTGTTTCGCCAAAAGCAAATTACCTAGGTTTTGTGGAGGGGAACTAATCTCTCCAAGCATGACACTGGACAGGAAGGGCCTCTTACTGTTATTATGATGTGTCGGCTCGTGTTAGATGGAGGGCCTTGATGGCCGCATCAGGACCCAGCATCAAAGCCTCTCTTCCATGACAGCACTCTGATGGATGCTGCTGGTGGAGGGCCGAGGAGATGGAGGTTAGAGACTGAGATGAGGAGGCAGAGGGAGGGAGATAGGAGCCGCGTGGAGAAGACAATAGTAAATACTACAAATGCAGCGCATTAGCAGTAGGTGCAGAGCCACAGATAATATTAGCATGCACGATAAAGCTCCCCAGTGGACAGGCCATCTCAAAGACTAAATGAAAATGGTGTATGGTGAATTTTCAAAGCTATATCTTCTGACCTGTTGTGATTTGTTCTGTGTATGAAAATATGATGAAGATCACAACCTATTTCAAAGTAAATTAGAAAATCAAAATAACATAATGAGGTATATATTATCATTACGAGTAGATTGCTTGTAGATTGAAATGCTTTTGCGTTAAATTATATTGTGCTCGAATGATATACTTTAAAATGATCATTTCACTGTTGTTGCACCTCAGCAACAAAGGTGTGATATTTACTTGTTTTTATGGTCTATAAATGATTGATAGGAAATATTGGTAAACTGAGGGCTGCTATACATTTTTTTTTCTTTTTTTTTTTACAATTAATCAATCGATTTTGCATTCATTCATTCAAGCAATTTCTTAGTCACAACTGTCCTGGGGCTGACTAATAGAGGTGTGGCTGCCAGGCTGCACAGCCCCTCAGACCACCACTCTCTCACATGAAGTGTCTTACCCAAGCACTGCAGCAGTATCTAGGTGGGATAGAACTAGTAACCTTTTGTTTTGTGGGTAAACGAGTTCCTGCACTGAGGATCCACCATCTCACTGTCCTTCAAAGTTGTACTTCTTCTGAAATCGGTCCTATCTTTTCATCTTACTGGTCTTCAAGCACAGGTAGGTGTGCTCACACCAGTCCACCAAGTCCATGATGACCAACCAATTCTCCAGCTCGTTCCCCTCAGACTCACAGTCCACAATGAGACATGCGAACTTCAGAAAATGGAAGGTGTCCCAGTTGCAAATAAAGTCCATGATCTAAAGGGTGAAGTAGTGAGAGGACAGTATCCTGTTTTACAGATTACCACCACTGACCCTCAGCTGCAGTTAGTAATAATACATTACGATATCTAATGTTTTTGTACCATGCTCGCATTACTTTACATTGGATGTAGTTGGGTGAATGGATTGATGGAAAATACAGTACCTAATGTTTGGCAGCTAAGGTTTTAAAAATGTGTTGTTGTCAGACAGCTTTTGGCACCATCCTTGCCACGTTGTTTCCTTGTTGACTCAAAGGAGTGTGGATTTGACATATGTATTTATATTATATTGCTTTGATTTGCACTGCATTAAAGAGAATGTGTGATTGATCTGGACACGTGTTGGTCTACCCTGATGTTAAACAGTGCTCACAGCTGGGGGAGACTTGTAGACACTATGTCTATACTAAAATATTAATAGTTGTTTTTTCCCGCACATCAGCACTGTGTAATTTGATTTGTGTCTCGGTAAAGCAGTTTAGGGAGGCAGATCTCCCAGTCAACAACAGTCCCCATAGGTTCCTCTCCATGTCGGTCCCCAGCGTCTCCGGAGGGTGTGTGGTTATTGGGCGTGTTGAGGAGGGGCGGTGCTCCTCCTTGGCCTGGTGAAGACTGGGGGTGGCGACGCGCAGCAGGACAGGTGTTGGGAGCTCCACACAGGGGAGTCTCTCCGAGCTGCAGTGGCTGGCCCCACATCTATCTCTGTACCTGGGGAGATAAATGGAAAAGTGTGTCCCAAACAGTCCACCGTCAGAGCCGTGGCAGCAGTGCATTGGAACAATGGGGAGCAGCCAGGATTTCCCATATCATTACTAAAAATGAGACACGCGCCGCAATTAATTCTGACCCTAAATGAATGTCTTGGGCTCGCTGCGTCCCTCTCCATGGTGATAGAAATAGATTAATAGCTGAGAATAGGGGAATTATTCTGTAGCATGCGCTGATATAAAAATGGGCTTCATTCCGGGCTCATTTCTCGATCAACATTTTTTTGTCATCTCGCAAACCAGACTTTTTTCACCCTTTATTGTATAAAATGGTGTGATCTTTCCACTGCCCTTTGTCTTGGAAGAAAAATTAATTCTCATTTGCATTACGACGTCTAAATGTCAGCCACCGATATTTTGTTAGACATTAGTAAAGCTGGCAGCAAGAGGCGCTGGATAATTGCACTCGGGCTAGCATAGGGATTTACATAATTTCAGATAGCAATTAAAGAATCCTTGGGAATTTTCTTGCTGGCCTCTCTCTCCAGCTCACTCCTAGCACTCAGTACAAAAAGACGCATTCGTTTACATTAAGCGCCATGCTCCTCGCTGTTCATTTGCATGAAATTAAAGGTTTTCATGATCTCGAACAGCGGGGTAACATTTAAAATGCTGTTTTAAAGCCCTCACCTTGGAATAATGAAACGCTTCTATTTTTTTTAGGAGAGGCAGTGGGAGTTCATTGACTGCCTGTCCACAGCAAAACTTTGTAATCATCTGTTCGCTCAGACTTTATGGCACTAAAATGCCTTCCATTAATTACAATAAAACTACTTTTGAAACTTGTCAAGGTTGACTCATCTTAGTGGCTGTCAGTCCGACATTAGGCCCATTGAAAGTGACAAGAACATGATCCTGGCTCAATGTTGCTACACTAAACAATAAAACATTGAAACTAAATTATCATATCCAGTTGTCACGTTCAAACACAATGTTTTAGTAGTCGTCGAGTGCTTTCACCTCTGAACCAGAAGATTATTAGGTTTGGAACCAAATATAGCCATTATGAGACCATTGTCTTGGCCAAAATCAGGCTCTCTACCTGTAATGTTTATTCATTCATTTTTGTGTATTATTGTCTATCTTTCTTAAAACTGTATCTATCCATTTAAGCTCACTTTCTGTTAAATATTGGGGGAGGAGACTATGCAAAAGGAGCTCTCCTCTTCCTGTCTGTGAGTGAGTGCACTGCAGATACAGTAAACCCCTCATGTACAGTGTGCATAATTGGCTCCCAGTGGGTCCCAGTGTTATCTGCCTTCTTGATTAGAATGAGCATTAACTCGCAATAGCGTGTGCCGTGTGTGAGAACAAACAATATTAAACTCTCTGCAGACAACCATTTTGGGATGGTTGCACTTTGAGCTGCATTTAAATATCCAACTTTTCTGGTGGCTTACTTCTTTTTGGCACTGCACGGCTGACATTTTGGTTACACGGATTATGCGGATTAGCTTAGCCTTCTCTGGGGAAAACTGTGTGAGGCAGCTCTTGTATTGTGCCATTGAGAGCAACATAATGTAACCTTTCCCTTTCGTCCTCTTGCTAAAGTAGTAACTTAGCAGTAGCGTTTAGCAAGCTTTGAGTTTTGTTTGTTTGTTTTTAAGCCATAGTTTATTTAAAAGGTCTGTCACTTCTTGTCTGCGCTCATGAACAATATTAGTAAATGCACATTGCTTGACATGTGACCTGCCTGTTCTAATAAACAAATTTGGGACAATAACAATATGAGAAAAAATGACATAGGTCGTTTTCACACATGTCGGAGCGGTTTATGGGTCAACCCGAGATCGCTCTAGTTTTAGCTGATTTTACTCCAGCTTCAGTTCAGTCGTGTTTACATGCTCTGCCTGTGAGTCGCTCCAAAAAGCTGCACCATCGCCACATGACCACAATCAGCTGTTCGCCGAACTGATCCCCATGACAACGGGAAGCAATCAGAGAACTGTCAATATGTTGACATGCACGTGGTCATTTCTCTCTCTTGTGGCTAAATACAGTGAGGCTGATGCCTCTGACAGAGGAGAAATGGCCTTAAAACAGAGAGGCTTTACTGCTCAGAGGTGGAGAGGGGCAAAGAGAGAGAGATGTACCTCGATAAACTTGATCCAATTTTGTCTCGTCAGACGCATATTCCAGTGTCTCATCCAGGTGCAGGTGCGGTAGAATATACCATACCATACTGTACGACTGAGAACAGACACTATACCAACTTCATTTATAAAGCACTATAAAACCTGTACAGTTGGCCAAAGTGGCGTACACATGTAAATAAACAGTAAAGCAAGTTGAACATTACATGCTAGAATCCCTTTCTTCCCCAAAAAGCAGAATTAAATTGACAATAGCCCGAGGTCGGCCGCCTTCACACCACACCTGGGTCGACACTGGGACTTCTCCGAGATCACCAGTTTGAGTCGCTCCGAGTGCAGCTCTTTAGACCGGCCTAAAGTGGTGTGGCTGGATTCACACAGACCTGAATTTGAGCCCCTTTAGGTTGACCTAACTAGTGGCAGTGTGAAAACGACCTTAGACTAGAACACATGATACAGTAGGTATGAAATTCCTTTAATGGATTGGATTTCTTTTTGTTTTGACCAGTGGTTCCCAAAGTAGGGACCTCCTGGGAGACCTCAAAGGCACTACAGGGAGGCTGTCCATTATGCCAAAAACAAATCATGTTTGAAATCCATTGTGTAGGGTTAGCTTTTGACATATTTTTAAAATGTACTACTTTGAATTACTATTTAGTCCACATGGCGTAATTGTTCTTTTTAACGATTTCAATGTCAATTTAAACATAATGTAATTCATTTTGTCGGAGTGCTGCGAGGTTTGTATGGAGGGAGCGCGACCCACCGGACTTTGCGAACGGCTAGTTTACACAATAAGCAGCAAATGCCAGTGATCAGGACGCCACTCCTCACACTTCTTCCTTGATTCCCCCTCAACCCTTAAAGACATCAGAGAACATTCTCACACCAGTCGCGCTGCCGCCCTGAAATAAATGGTGACAGTAACTCAATATGAAGTGAAATAGCTGAGAAAGCCTTGAGTTCACTTGCGCTGACAGTGCTGTTTAATTCCGTCTCGTGCCAGCCTGACATTTCTGCTGCCACTAAATATTAAACATGTGTACCCCTTTCATTTGCATCTGGTAATGAGGTGGGTGCGACGCTGCTCGGCTGGTCAAGAAGCTCTCTACAAAAGTGGGCTGGTTCTTACTCTGTGCTGCTGTTACAAGGGTGGGCAAACAGAATTATGTAGATTAAACAACAATTTCAAGGAATATTCTGTTGTTTTATTGATTGATTGATTGATTGATTGATCATTGCTGAACTGTGTTTCTGTATGGGAAAAAGCACCATGGCAAAAATGGCCCACATGTAGGCATACAATATTTAAAAACATTTAAAGTGAAACGCAGCTCGAGTGTGAATGGGAAATGAGGCCGGCGGTGGGGGATGGGCCACGTGGAGGATAGATCACCCTTGGATGTGGATCTGCAGTCTGGAAATGACCCCGGCTCTGGAAACGGTGTCTTTGGCTCGCTCTGACATTTCTCACTGAATCTTTTAAGATGCATCCCCTCGCCGCGAGATGCATTAAGAGGGAGAGGAGAAACACAGCCCAGGAGAGGCACAAGAGGAGAGGGTTAAATGTGGTTGCTCTAAATGTCATCACATCTTCATAATGCAATATATATTCATGATGTGGCAGTGCAGGAGGCCAGGCGTCATAGCTGAGGTCTGTAATTCAAATGTTTTACCCCAATTCTCATTCGGACGACACAATTCTGAGCAGACGCTAGAGACCGAGATGTGCAGCTGTTTTTCATCTCTGTACATCGGAAACAGTGAGGGGGATGAGGAAGAAGACATGTTTTTTCATTAAGATGGGCAACGGACATGTAAACACTTCAGCTCTTGGATGTTCTATTATGTTAAAGTATATATAAGTTAGAGATTTCCAATAGTATAGGAGTAGGGCTGGGTGATATGGCTAAAAAATCTTACCACAATTTTCTTTAAATTAAATCACGATTTCGATTTTCTCACGATTCATATAGTATTTTAAAGATCGACTAAAGCCACCTGCTTCGTCTTGGGTTTAGACCTGGTGTTGTAGTGGTTTATTCTTGGTTAAGGCCTGTTTTAAGCAGATGGCTTAAGGCGGCACGATGGCAGAGTGGATAGCGCTCTTGCCTCACAGCAAGAAGGTCCCGGGTTCGATTCCCGGCCTGTGCAGCCTTTCTGTGTGGAGTTTGCATGTTCTCCCCGTGTCTGGATGGGTTTCCTCCGGTTTCCCCCATCAACCCAAAACATGCACATTAGGTTAAATCCTCCAGCCAGGCGATTCTGACCATGAGCCTGGCTCCACATCTGGAGATGGGTCTCTGCTCCTGACAGACTGCCCCAGCGGCATCGAAGGATGAGTCAAATGCAGAGGACAAATTTCCCTACGGGGACAATAAAGTTCACCTTAACCTTAACCTTTAGTCCCAGCTTCAGTCCTCCCTCATGGTTTAGTCCTGGTTCAGACAGTGATATTGTCCAGGTTTAGACCCAGTTTTCTCTTGGTTTATTTCTGATTGAGTCCTTGGGTTTGGACCTGGTTTAGTCCTAGTTTCGCCCCGGGGTAATCATCGTTTTGGTCTCTGCTTTAGTCCGGTCTACTTGGTTTGATCCAGATTCAGTCCATGATATTGTCTGGTTTTATAGACATTGATTGCTTATCTGGTTTAGTTCTGGTTTAACCCTGACAGTAGAAGCAGAGAGTGGAGAGAAAGTATTTGAGGTCAGAGCTGCGTGAAAGCCACTGAATCACGATATGATGATGTCACCAAATAAGCAGATGGTCACGGAGACCAGATCACAATTCGATTTTTATCATTGTCCAGGCCTATATAGGAGATAAGATAA